>JAFBJW010007502.1:4773831-4928836 GCA_016785235.1 Pseudorhombus dupliciocellatus
GGGGGGGGGGGGGGGGGGGGGGGGGGGGGGGGGGGGGGGGGGGGACATAAAATGTAAATCACGTCATGGTGGTGCTGGTGACATCAGCAGCGGGTCCGGCTATGCGTTCGCCTCGACTGGGCCTCAGGTTTACACGTGACAGAGATTAGACAGTTTCTCTCCTCCTTTGCTCGCAGCTCCATCTTCAACGCCTTCCTCAACCTGCTGATCAGCTCCCTGGTGGTGTTCACCGTCTTCCTGTCCAGCACCATCGTGAGCGTGGGCTTCAACCTGTGGTGCGACTCCATCACCGAGGGGGGGACCATGCCCAGCAGGTGAGAGAGCGACACAGTGGTTTCAATATATCGACGTCCCGACTCATGAGATACGATAGAAATATTTGGTTTGTGGTTCTTATTGTGCATCTCCTGTCTTCTAGCTGCGAGGACCTGCAGGACACCGATCTAGAACTCGGCCTGAACAACTCTGCTTTCTATGATCAGTTTGCTATAGCTCAGGTAGCTGACTCTTTTTCACACAGCATCATCCTGACAGCGGCACAAAAAGCCAGAATCTCTCAAACTGTATTTTGGATCTCTGGATTTGAATTTTTGATCTCTCTTTCAGTTTGGCTTGTGGGCGGCCTGGCTCACCTGGCTGGGCATCGCAGTGATGGCGTTCCTCAAGGTCTACCACAACTACCGACAAGAGGACCTGCTTGACAGCCTGATCCACGAGAAGGACTTGCTGCTGGGCCGCTCCGCACGCCACAGCTCCGACCTCAAGACCGGCCTCATCTAAAGGGAAGAAGAAGAAGGGGGAAAAAAGCCAGAGGATGTGCAGACACAGTTATTCACACCAAACCGTATATCATCATCCTCCACCTGCCACCAGAAACACCGATGTTTGCCTGTGTAGACAATCAGAATCTACTGGCTTGTGCTCCCATTGACCATGGACTGAATGAAACTGCAGAGATGATAGATTCCCCCTCAGAAATCTGCCGGTGATTGCTAATCCTCAAAGTGTCCTGCTTTATTCTACCACTGTGTGCACACACAACTATAGCCTTTGATAGTATTTAAACCATCCAGTGGAAATGTAATCCCACTTTTTCTCAACTCATGACTTTCTAGTTAACAGCAGAGTATTAATGGGACGGATCACGTTGCCTCGGCAACTTCTGCATGGACGTAATGCATGACCATTTCATAGGGCGGTTCTTAGATGTAAAAGGGGTGTCCTTTTGTTTTATATGCCAAATAAATGTGTTCCTATGTAGGCTGTTTGTCTCTGCCGGGATGAAGCGAGCGAGTCTTTGCATGGTGCAGCAAAGTCAAACGATGTGTGCTCTTCGCAGTGTATTCACAACTGTTACATAAGGGTGTTTTTTAATATATATAGATATATAAAAACGACAAACTGTTCGGGATTGTCATGTAACAGGTTCAGACAAATGCTCCCATCTATTTATGTGAGATTAAAAAAAAGATCTGATCTTGTGGCACACAACTCAGGCTTCTCCATTATGCTACAGGCTACATACCAATATGCTGCTTCACTGTGACACACACGTGTACCTGCATGCATCCCCCCCCCCCCTTGTTCCATATCATGCATCACACACACACCCACCCCTCTGGGTTTCAATGCGTGTACGTGAGAGCGGCTGAGTCTTCCTCAGAGGTTACAGTGAAGAAAGGCAGTCAGCTGCTTCGCTTGATAGGCAATGACAGTTTATTCGAAACAACTGAAATCATAAAAAAACAGGGGGAACTGAGAAAGCCCTCCAGAAAAAGGCACTTCTTTCAAAGTGTAACTGTAATGAAATGTTTGGACAGGGGTGAAATGCAACCTTGAAGCTCGACGGTCACATACAGGACATGGGTTCAACTGGGTATTGTTTTTATTGCTAATGACAGTTTAGTTTTGACAGTACAGAGTTGAGAGTATTTATTTCTTCTCCACAGGCGTCGTTCACCTCATGCTGCTCTGATGCTGAAATGTGAGCTCTTACAAATCCAACACTTTCCCTCTGAGTTCCCTGAAACCTGTATGTATATATATATACATATACGTATATATGTATAAAAAGAAAAATGCTATACTGGAAACCATGTGATGTGTGTTATTGCTCATAACGAGAGGTGTGTGTGATGTACATCACGTCCCCTATAATCCCTTTGTGTGGTGACCTGGCTGTTTGAAATACTTCACTTATGTTTCCATTTTGCCAGAAAACGAATGGATGGATTTAGATTTTTTTTTTAACACCTGTCCCAAGCTTGATGAGGATCTGACATTGCGATGGAAACCTGAATTTTGTTGTTTTCTTTTTAAATAGAAATGCAACAGGTAAAAAAAAAAAAAGTTTTAAAAAATTCTAAATAATAATCGAACGTTGGTTATTTGCCCAGATGCAGATATACAGTATAGAAGAATAAATAACATTTAGGGAAAAGGATTCAAGCGGTTATAAAGAGAAGCATGATCACAAGCATTAGCATTCATTCTGTTCGAGTATATTCTCTGGGATGATAAGATAATATTGTGCTTCCTCAGTGGAAAGAGGAACCAGCCGACATTCACCCGCACAGACGATATAAAGTCTGCAAAGAAAGAGGTGTTTGTCATCTGTTAGTCACTCGACCTGTGAAGTGGTGCAGCCCTGTGTTGTCTTGATCATTGTCGAACAGTTAGCACGTCGGCGCCTCCGTCCGCCTCCTCACCTGCGCCGCGCCAATCAAAGCTGTTTTCAAACATCGTTAACATTCATTAATGTGCAAATTCAAGGCTGAATACTGTGATAGTCCTTAGCATACTGAGCCATATGTACACATTCACTTCTGTGTGGTATCTGATATACACATACGTACTGTAACAAAATAAATATTTGCATTCCATAGGGACATTCACTCACGTACAATATGACATGAACTGAAGAATCACGTGTGGGGTGATTTAGTGAGAGTTATATGCGAGCAACATTGCAGATGTGCAAAACATCCTTAAAACCTTAAAGGATTTAATAGGTATATACATAAGGACATGGAAGCTACATATTTCTGGGAACATATGTGTTTCCCTTTTACACCGCATGTGGTGCACAGAGCTGCTCCGCACAGCCGAGGTGTTTTGTCTTTAAAGATAAAAAGAGAAAAAGAAAAAGGGGTCTGGAAAAAAAAAGGAAAGAAGGCTCCACGTCTCCACCTGTGGTCAGTCTGTGTCACTGCATGGTCAGCCATATCCAGCAGCCCCACAGCAGCTGCTTCATATGCAGCAGGTAGACAGCCAGAGCAGCCTCCAGCTCCTCGCACACGCGCTGCGGGCGCCGGCGGTCTGTGCAGTACATGGCCACACCCAGGAATGACATCAGCAGGAAGAGGCAAGTGAAGAGGGCGAGGTGGGGCCGCGACGGCGTCGTCTCATAGGCTGGAGAAACAGATCGGAACAGTCTTGATTTGTACATGACGGCTGGAATGATCGTGCGCTCAGATCTTGGAAGAGGCTGGGTCGTGATTTAACGTGACGCCACATCCAGAAAAACGGTGCTTTCTGTGTCCCGCGCACATCACGAAGTGGGTTATAATAAACTCCAGTGAAAAGAGTGCATCAAAAGGCAAATTCACCCTCTAATTTAAACCTCACTACTAAACCAAATTAATTTCCTTGCCGCTTAATTAAATCTGGTATTAAAAGATGCAGCGCTGTGTCAGTTCCCTCATGCAAATACACCCAGCGGCTCTGAACACCTCCAGATAGACTTACCACCTAAACCGTCGCAGCGTGGGATGTCTGCGGAGCCGACAGAGAACGGGCCAGTCAGTCAACAAGAGGCGACCTCTGTGATGTGCAGCCGCTACAGCCCAGCTGCTGGGCCCTCGCACTGCTCTATCTCTCTGCAGCAGACTGCATGGGGCCTCATTTGCATGCATAATGGATCAGGACGTGTGAACCGCTCGCTCGTGTTTGGACGTCTCTTAGAATCCCCCAGAGGGAGACAGTTTGATGTTCCTTCAGTTCTCCCTCCTTTCTGCTGAGTAGGTGCACAACACTGCTACATGCGAGTTGAGGGCGGCACTGAAATGGGATGCTACTAATTTTGTGAAATCGATCACGAATGCCTCCATAGTGTTGCCATGTCAGTGCATTCTCTTTTACGTGTCCCAGTTAAATGCAGAGCTGCAGACAGGCTCCATCCATCACCTCTACTAAGCATGACGTGGATGATATTCAGTGACTGGAGCTGCTGCAGCACCTGAGGGCAGTGCAACGTTGTACAAACACGTCTGACAAACTCTGAGCAAACTGCAACCCGATGTTCTCACCATGTACCGTGGTCTCTGGCTCTCGGAATCGAACCCTGCGCTCGCCTTTCCGCCTGTGGTTCAGCTCCGCGTCTGCCCCATAGCTGGGACTTGGCCTCTTTAGAATGGAGGTGGGGGCTTTGCTATTGGTTACCTGCGTCAGACGTAGGTCGGGAAAAGAAATCGTCATCACAGGCTCGAGAGAAAACAGTTAAGGCCAGCAACACACAGGTGAGACACAGAGGGACAGAAGCCGGGAGACGCTCTACCTTAGGTTTCGGCGCGTCCTCCTGTTGGTGGCGGCTGTCCTTTCTGTGCCGGACCTCTGAGTGTTTCTCCCGGTGGGAGTGAGGAAGACAGTTGACGGTGTCTCTGATGGACTCAGCAGCAGCGAAGCGTTTGGACAGCGCAGACACACACTGACCCAGGGAGTCTAGGAAGAGAACCATGACCACATGGCACACGAGTGGTTAGCCGGCACGTTCTCACAGTGGATTTCACAACAACAAGGCAAAGTTAAATATTCAAAGTGAAACATGCAAATGTGAGAGAGAGAAGACACCAGTGTTGACTCTGTTGGCCCCAGGTAGAGCTGGGTTTAAGTTACTAACACTGATACGAGGACGGCCCAGGAACTCTTTCAGAATCTTTGCACGCAAGGCTGTCGATCTTTATCACATTCACATATTATACTGATCTCATCACACAACGGAACATACAGTCAACGCACCATTCAAAAGGAAAAAAAACGACTCAGCCTTGTTGCCGCTTAATTTCTATTGTCTGAATGTTTCTCCTCTCAGACTGAATGCAAATGCATTGATGTGTCTGAGTGATTAAATCAGTCTGAATCATTTACAGCAAGAGTGGCCTGAGAGACTGGCTGAGTAAAAGAAAAGAGTCACACAGCAAAAATGATTCATTTTATTCTGGTTAAAAAAAAATCCTGAGAGAACAGATCTTTCAAACACAAAAAAATAACTTGATTTTTAATCTTAGTGGCATGAAACAGTTTGTTCATGTGTCGTAGAAGTACGCAGTGACGTTAACGTTCTCAACGCAACCGTCCCGTCAAACCAGTTTGTAAATCAAGAGGCAGCAGTGAGTCACGGAACGAGAGGAGAAGTAGCTGGGATGCAGCCGCCCACCCTCGCTCTGAACACACAGCTCCAGCTTCAGTCTAACAACCAGTCACAGAATCACAACGCAACGCAATGGCAAAACATGATTACCAAACCCATGCAAGTTCATCGACCTCTCAACAGCTGTGGCTGGACTGTGAGCCAAGTCCCCAAACAAAAACATGGTGTCACACACACACACACAGTGAATGGGGAGAAGATACCAAAGACTGCAGTTCCTTGTTTCACCTCTACTTTCTGTTTATATGCTGCCCCCTGTTTGTTTGGATCCGACAGTTGGCCAGTTATGATATGCCGCCTCTTGGTGTTTTAATGACGGCGTTAAAATCTTTAAATGTTTGCATCAAATGTGAATGGACTTACGTGTCCAAAGTGAATCATGATGTTCAGCCGCTAAAAATAAGGACCGCGTTTCAAAACGCCTCTAAATAGTCCCGCACGCTGCCACATAACTTTGAATACATCGGGTTAAGTCCAACTCAAACACAAACAGTTTGGCAGCAGACAGTGGGAGGACAGCTGTAAACACGCCTCAGTGAAAGCATCGCACTGTGGGTCAAAGAGGATTTCTCTGTGTACGACACAAAGGAAAAGGTCACCAGAAGCGTGCACGTGTGGACTGATGTGCGGCAACAGCCACAGCCGCTCTCTGACCCCCCCCTCCCTGCACATGTGTGGGACCCTCCGAGGAGGAGGAGGAGGAACAGCAGTAAATCTGTGTCTGTTGTCTCCACGCAGATGCTTGTGTTCAGCTCCACTGACTCTGAGAGCTGACTCAACGAGGTCGCTTTCCTCCTACTGTTGTGATTTTTTTTTTCTGTTTTACAGCAGTGTTCACAAAAAAAAGCAGAAAGTTCAGAGTCAGTGCTGCTCTCTCTTAATGCAAGCCAAGCAAACACACACCCCCCCCCGACCCCCCCCTCCCTGCACATGTGTGGGACCCTCCGAGGAGGAGGAGGAGGAACAGCAGTAAATCTGTGTCTGTTGTCTCCACGCAGATGCTTGTGTTCAGCTCCACTGACTCTGAGAGCTGACTCAACGAGGTCGCTTTCCTCCTACTGTTGTGATTTTTTTTTTCTGTTTTACAGCAGTGTTCACAAAAAAAAAGCAGAAAGTTCAGAGTCAGTGCTGCTCTCTCTTAATGCAAGCCAAGCAAACACACACGTACTGTACGGCAGCAGCACGGTGCCCTCAAACTGTCACACTCCTTTTGTTGCTCTGCGTGGAAACCACTCGTGTCCCCAATAACAGATAGTGTTTATTAATTTATCACAGTAATGGGCGGAGGCTAACAGAAGCGCTCACTCCGCTGCGAGCCCTCTGAAGCAGAAACGCTCTCGACTTGTGTGTAACAAGTCACGTTAATGGTCTCGACATTAACATCACTGTTCAGGTATTGTCATGCCCCACGAGACAGGAAGCCCCCCACCCATCATGTGCCAGACTCGGTGTTAAACGGCTGAGAAAGGCGTCCTCTGCTATTGTTCTCTGAATCGCGCACCCATGTTTGCTTTCCACTGTCTGTTAGTCTGGCTGCGGTCGTCATCCTCATGTCGCAACATCGCTTCAGAACGATAGCCGTGTTTACTGTTCCACCCTCTGTCCCCGCGGAGTGTTTACCTGAATATTCGGTCTTGCCAATCTCAGCATAGACGGTGGCCATAAGCTCCAGGCTCCGGGCTGTGATTGGGTGGTCATTACCAAAGGCCCTCTGGTGGATCTTAGTAGCCTGAAAGATTCAGACGGATTTCGCGTTTCACAGTTGCACAGTTTACATCTGAAGTCTGAATCAGAGGACGGAAGAAGCGTACGCACCTTCCCGCTGTATTCCAGAGCGAGGTGAGGTCTGATAGGAGAAACAACAGAAGAAGCATCATTACACAACAGCAGATCCCCTCCTTCTCCTCTGCAGCTGGAGGAAAATCACGTGCAGGATGAGTCCGCATTATCAGATGGAGTCTATCTGCACATTCCTCTTCCATCTGAAACCATAAATGCATTAAATATTTTCCAAAGACGATAACAGCGCCTGATCTTGATCGAGCGCGGTGGCTCGGTGCTGCATTACGAGGCGAGTGTATCTGTTTCATTGTTTTGAATGCAGCAGCGTGACGAATCTAAACACGCGTGTGCTGTGATTGGTCACAGACAGCCCGGCTCCAGGCGGCCGGCGCCTTCGGAGGAACTTAAACCTTTTTATTTCTGCCAGAGCTGGCTGCCCCTGTCTTCTGTCCAGGATGAATTACAGAAGGCATGGGGCTCCCAGGTTGGCTTACCAACTCGTGCCCTTTCCAGCACTCTTCTGCTTAGTTCTAAACTAGGTTAACACGAGGTGGCTCATTGAGGGGTTGCCAGCTGTTCCTGCTCATATCTGCACCGGAAAAGCCAGCCAAGGACATTCATCACCCTCACACCCTCACGTGTGCCTGTAGATGTAGAGCAAGCTCTGTTTAGTGTGACAGATGTCGGCTTCGCTGTTCCAAACCCGCACTTCCCTTTCAATTAGTAATGGCCAGGTGTCAGTTTGCGCTGCTTCAGGTCTCATCTGATCGGCAAAGACAGAAAAGCTCTTCACCGGCCCAAACAACTTCCTGCCACCAAAAAAACTCTCATGGGGGGTTCAGGAAGTGTTACTACTTCCTGTTGGCAGGGAAAAAAAAAGATTGTGGTGGAGCGACTGAGGGCTTCAAGACAATTACTAGAATTTGCCTTGAAGCCTTGTGTAAATGTGTAAATTTCTCCGATCTACAAAAAGAAATCAAAGAACAGAGTCCTATTTCAAACGGTCTCATCTAAGTGTAATTACTGTTTGCTGTGTGCATTAATGAAGCCCTCCACAGAGCACACCTCCTGCCTCCGGGCACCCTGGTAATCAGGTTAAATGACCTCTTCTCCACAATGACAACAGGGGCACAGAAAACTGGTGCAAGCTACGGCCTAACAAAGTACCCCTGCAACAGGAGACACCAGATCCTGTTAAGGTGTTCCTCCTGTAACACTCACGTTGAGTGCGGTGTCTCTTTTCTCAACATCTACAGGGAAATTCAACTCGGGCTAAAAATACTTGGAGCTTGAGTTCAACTAGTTCACAGAATTTCCACTCCAGAAAGACGAATGTGAGGACGAATGTGTGTGCACACACTCACACTGTCTATTACCTAAATGTCAATGGACATTACTGACTTGTGCTCATATAATGTTAATAAAAAACTTATATATACATATTTTAACTGCAGTTTTAACAGTTAAGGTGGATCTGGAAAATATTTGTCCAATATTTACTTAATTTAATGATTTGTCATATCACTCTGAGCTGCTGCTTACGTAATAAAACTGATAACCAATATAATGCTTGCTTAGTTACACCTGAATCTGCACCGCATGAACTTCAGCACTGTGAAACGGTCACATATATACATATATAATGTTATCCATTCATCGTGTATTTTAACCGCATAGACCTTGTAAAAGTCGCCTTAAAGCTACTCACACTGAGCCTGCAGTCGATGACAAACACTACAGCCAGACACAGTTTACCTACTGTTTGCTCATGATGCAGAGCTGAGCCAGCCGCTCGAGGTGCTGAGCCTGGGAGGCCTGCTCCGACAGCTCCTCTGGGGTCGTCCATCCTGCAGAGCCCAGCGTAGCCTCCTCCTGAGGCCCTGTGATACACACACAGGGCATGGAATCACAGTCAGCAGCCACTCAAGTCTCCCTTTCTGTCCCCCGCCCGTCGCTATTATTTCCTATCTGCGACTGCACGGTGAAGCCAGGGTCGGTGCACGGCTGCAGACTCTAAAGCCTGAGCAGCAAAGTGGAGCCGACTGAGGACGGGTGCTGAGAGAGCAGAGATAAGAGCAGGGGAGAGCAGATAAGTGAGTCAAACAACACAGTGGCCACGCCCACTGGAACACTGAGACACACACGCACACACACACACACACACGTATGCACATGGTGACACACCACAAACATACTGTGTGTGCCGGACACACCGTGCACACAATGAAAGAAGAGGGAGTGGGTTTAGAGTGCAATGCGTGCAAAGAGAGAAGGCAAATAAATGATGGGAAACGGTAAAGAGTTCTGTTTGCATTCTAAGAACCACAGAGTGACATAGAATCACAACAGCTGTCCCTGGAGACCCACAGCAGGAGGATGCATTTGAAAATACACCGGGGGAGAGAAAGGAAGCTTGTATAGTGCAGCTCCAGTGCCAGCTCTGCCCCCGGAGGGGTCCAGCATTCAATCTGAGTGAGTGCTGAATCAGGGGCCTCAGTATTCTATGGCGACACATGGCTCCTAATGAGATAGTGTAAAGTGTGGCCATTTGTCTTCTACTACGCCTGTCTCCGACCTCTGCTGTGCCCACGCTACGCTGCACTGCTGCCTCAGCAGCAGACACAGAGGCAGGGGCAGACGTCTGGAGCGGCGGCGGCGGCCGGTGATGAACGAGCGGCCTTGCGGTGAATGCTCATTTAAAGCTCCGCCGGGTTTATCGTAAACAAAGATGGGACTGGATGAAATGAGACTTCATTTCATATCCGCCTAATAAGTTGATAAGATGAGATTTGGGAGGAGTTTGAGGAAAAACAGCGAGTGTAGTAACTGCTGGTGAGTGGCTCTGGAAAGCTGCCGAATACAAACAGTGTGTGACCATTCGCACCAACAGTCTCAAAAACTAAAATGAGATTCAACACATCCACAAACCTTTCAGAGGAATATCTTAAGAAAGTATGAATATTACATGTTAATATTAATAATTTCCTCATCATTTCCAACTGATTTCTCCAAAGTTCCCTGACGGCTGTTTAGGCATCTTCGATGGAAACGAAAGGAAGATGAGCATGCACCCTCAAAGACGATGATTTATCTGAAGCTCCCGATAAATATTTCCAAAAGTGTATCCATCGGTAACAGAATGTCAGCAGAACTTGCCTGTGCTCCCCTGAAGGGCTGTGAGCTCGATCAGTGCCACCTCATAGAACATTTTCTCGGCCTGGATGAACTGGAGGGCCTTTCCATCTGTTTATATGGGTGAAGGATGGGTCTCAGTTGTCAGTGGGATTAGTCAGTTGTTGATGTTAAAAACAGCCTTGTTGCCCAACTCGAATGTGGCCTCTTTATTTTTTTGTTTCCATCCCTCGGAGGATGACCCCTCTGGGGGGAAAGCAGAGCGCGTGGTAACCTGAAGCAGATTGTTGAGGTTGTGACTCATTTCACAGACGGCGAACTCAGTGTCTTTGTGCTGTTATCTGCTGTTTTTTGTAACTTTATGTTTGCTGAAACTCAAAATACTGTTGAAACTGATTACATTTTGTATCTCTGTCTTTTTAAGGTCTGCTTCTGTCACTTGTTTTAATGCTTTGTCCAGCATCTTTCTGATTTATGTGAATACCAGGGTTTTTTTTTGTTTCCATTTAAAGACATTCTATTTAAAACGGCCTAAAAATAGATCCTGTTCACTTAGTCAAAAGCATTTCACTCACGTTGTGTCCGTGCCGGGGTACAATGACACCATTGATGCTTGTCAGGTGAATTTAAAGACCAATAGGACTGTGAATGCTTAAAATAAACACAGCCCTGCCTGAGTAAATGTCCTACTTAACACCAGCGCTCTCATTTGTAAAGCAACATTCGTTCCATTTGAGGTACTTCACTGTCGATGACCATACTTTCCAATTATAATTTAATATATTTAATATATTTATTTATGTTAAACTGCGGTTGTAAAGATGGATAGTAGTTTTCCACTCTCAGGGAACTGTTAAGCACGGAGATGAAAACCACAACAGCTGGTTTCCTTCAAAAGTGTCAGCGGGGGAACAACGGCAGAAGAAACGCAGGCAGACTACACATCTACCGAGCAAACCACGACACTGTTTAAATTAAAACTGGACACACAAAGTGGTCCAAACCGAAGAAAAAAGACAGAAAGGCTGAGTTCATTTCATGGAAATCTCTTACATTGGTTTTCCCTAATCATATCATCTTGCTTGCTAACCCACGAACCAGTGGCCATAGGGGGAAACCACTAGCTCCTTGGTGGAAGTAATAACGTTAATGGTGAGTAGATAACAGAAAAGATGTCGGACGCTAAAGGACAGATGCTGAAGGGAGATGTATGCGTGAATAATTCAGTGTACAGTGCATTAAGAGATGTCAGAGCAGCCCAGCTTTTTTAATAACATGAAACTCCCTAGGATTGACACCATTATTGTGCACAATAGCTGAAATGTGGTGTTTTGAAAGAATCCTGAGAGAAATTAAAGGGTGATGCGTTAGCCCCAGTGTCACAGCTCCTGGGAGTCACCTGACATAAGGTGAGCGTGAGCACGTGGGAGCGAGGATTAGGACCGGTCTCGATCAAAGGTCAGAGCCCACTTTCAGCAGGCTATTCTTAGCCTGGCAGGACCACAACAATGCCACAACAGGAACTTGACAATCCTCTCCAGGCACCGCACTGCCCTCTCACACACAGCATTAATCGGACTGTACTTCGACCCTCAACAGGAACTTACTCAGGCACCTTCAAAGTGCACATCTGATTTGCCTAGTTCACTGTCTCGGTCCTCTCCAGAGGAACTGGGCTTTCATCACCTCCGCCAAGGAGGTTATTCTTTGTCTTTGTAGCTAAGATTACACAAAAAAACAACTGGATGGATTTCCATGAAAGTTTGCAACACGAGCCAACTGTTTCTGTTGACCCGAATCAGAGGATAGATCCGGGAGTGTTTGTAGTACACTTGTATGCTACATCTGATCACACCTCACCTCACCCTCCCCAGCTGTCAGTCAGGTATGTCCAGTTTGGACAACTGTCAAAATGTTATCCTCAGTGTCTACCAACAGATTCTATCTACTAGTTTCAAAGATGACTACTGACTGAAACACAGTACGTGTGCAGGTTACTATCGAGTGTTCTCCTTTATTTGAGTCTGCTGTCAGTTTTTCCAGGTCAGCAGACTTTCCATGAAACATCTATCAGCAAACACTCAAAAGAGCTTTTGGCTTTGGACGGAGGTCACTTACGCACAAGCTGCCCGCTCTGATAACAGCACATCAAACCTTGAGCGGTCACGGTCACTAACAACTGCACAGACTTGTCTGGATGAGAGCCAGTGGAACGTGAGGGCATCAGGGTTCTCTGAATAGGATGATTTAGTTTTGTTTACTAATCAAGGCTTCGGTCAGACTCAGAGATGACACGTGAGGAGACTCTGCGGGGAGAGTTGTTGTAAACATTCTTGCGAATTAGCACAGTTCCCACATCCTGCTTCCAGTTTGAGCACGACAACCCTTCACCTTCTACTCTCCGGGGCCATCTCAGAGTTCAACATCAACATCACTGCTTACACAACTGAAGGAACATCATTTTATGCCAAAGGTTCAAATCAATCTATTCTCCCTTTCTTTAACGCTGGAAGGACATTTGGTTTTCCCAATTTTTTCTGTATTTCTCAAGAAATAATTCAGAGAAAAATCCTACATGTAGTTTGCTGATATTTATGAAATATTATTTTTTTTTGGATCTAGATAATGATCCAAAAAAATCTAAGTACTTTTATCTTTATTCAGTTACTGAAGATATTTGGATCTGAATTCATTTATATAAGAGGTATGGTATTTGTGGCTGATGAAATCCAGGATTACACAACAACTTCTGAATTAGTTTCCATGAAAATGACCGAGTGAGACAGAGCGTCAGCCTTGGTGCTCTTTTCAGCGCTAACCTAGTGTAAATATTTCCTCTTTGCTCCTGAAACACCGACCAGTTTAAGACGTGGTTAAGTTCCCATGGCTGTAATCGAATACACCACAAGCACAGAATGTTACATGGTAACTGTATCATACAGGTGACCCAACATGACATCATTACTATTGATGATGATGTAATGTTGCACTGTATGTCAAAGGGTTTAACCCCCGTCATGGTAGACGACCCTCCTAAGTAGCGGTTTCATTCTGGGACGCTGGTGGCTATTGGTGGAGATCAGCTCAGCAAATTGACCTATTTTGGAAAACAGACGGTGAGGGGATGGGGAGGGGGGGCCTTGCCGAGGTAGATAACATGAGCTGGCAAGTTAAGTGTTGGAGTGTCTCAGTGACGGGGGAGAGGAGCCGTGGAGGTAATCTATCCTGAAACCGAAAACCTCTCCATTACCTCTGTGCTTTAGTTTATAGGGGCAGTGAATTGGCGCTGCACGGGCTAGTCAGTGCAGATACAGGTTAATTAGTGCTCTCCCACTCTGTTGTGTGGAGATAAGAGCCTACAAATCCTCTTAAGAGACAGACCAAGCCTGGGCGACACGCACAACGTGCTGCATTCTGGGACAAACCTGTTATTATGAACTTGCCCAAAGACATCCACTCCCCCCCCCGCTTTACACAGCTCCCTATAAAAGCCCTACATGCTCCATTGTGCTGGAATTTGCAACAGCCGCCTCCAATCACAATCCTTTCCGCATCCCCCTCTCCTTACAGTTAGCCGCGTGCTAACGCTTACGGGACGGTGGGAAAGTAAAAGTGTGATGGCGAGCGGGGAAAGGATACAATTCTTTTCAGTGATGAAGAGCTCTGCAATCTGCGAAGCACAGAAAAACAAGGCATTGAAAAGTATTCAGTCATTATTATTTTCCAACAACATTTGTGTGTGTGTGTGGATGATGTCATGGGCTGTCATAACAAGTAGCTCTCCTCACAGCACCATCATTGTGGTTGACATCATAGCAGGTGTTCCACAGTTCTGGAGAAGAGGCCGTGTTTTGACATCACAGACGATCCTTTGCTAAACATAACCAAACTGTAGACTTGCCTTTGCTGCACGGTCCTAACACACACAGCAGAACAGACAGTAGGAAACACCTCATTTAGCAGCATGCACAGTCCCTCTGAGGTGGGTAATATCGTTTGTGTCAACACTGGGACACATGATGGACTGTCCTGTTAGATTTGACATTGGCGTAAGAGCTAAAGGTTGTCTGCATCCTGTTTAAGGAAAGGTGATGCAGATCATCTGTGCAAACAGGAGGACCGCACATGTTGGAGACGGATGTAGTAAACGTGTGTGTGTGCAAGACAAAGAAAGGTAGTGTGTGTGTGTGTGCCTACAGTTCTCGTGTGGCTCACCTGGTGAAGGCAGTTGGGCAGAGAGGTGAAGGTCTGCACATGGGTCAATCCCAGCAGGCAGCTGAGGAAGCAGTGGAGGGCGGCCTGGTACTCCCCCTGCTGCTGGAGCTGCTGTCCCAGCTCGAACAGGCCCTCCCTCCCCCTGTTCAGCATCCCCAGTCCCAGCCAGAGCCGGCACCGCCTCCCATCAGAGCTCCAGCGGCTGAGGACGAACGCTGCCTTTCACGCCACTCCACTGAAGGCACCACAGGTAGAAAGCCACACACCAAGTGAGAGGTGGGGGAGAGAAGAAAAAAAGGCATCGACACAGGCAAAACAAAGGCTGCCGGAGGAGCAGTGAGCAGCTCAGTCAGGTCTGAGCACAGTAAGTCAAGGACAGGTGGTGAGGAGCCGGCTGAGGGAGCTCCGGAGACTCACACAGAAAAGATCCATTCCCCTCCCTCCTCCCAGGCTGCACCAGGAAAGGAGGACAGAGGAAGTCTGAGAGCGCTTGCTGTTTGATTGGCAGAGCTCTGCACCAATCCCTGCTCTGCTCTTGCACAGTAGCTCCACCGGAGTGTGTGTAGCACATTGTGTCTCTCTCCAATGGAACGACAGTGAAACTGCAAGGGTGTTTGTTTTGATGATGAAAAGCAAACAGTGTGCACATGTTCCATATTCTATACATGGATAGAATTTGCAGTGGAATTCAAATTTCACCCAGCGTTCAGCCAAAAATGTCCACGCTGCTGTGCCTCCACCAGGCTGTGCATCATGTACAGAGAGAATCATTTCAAGTCCTGCCGCCCCATGATTTATAAATGAGGAGTGCACGCGAGTGCTGCGTGAGCATGTTTTACATCACCACAGAGGAACCAGGCTTTTGTAAATTGTCTTAAAAGCAAAACGGGAGCGCTGATGCATACGCGTGGTCATTACGACAGACTGTCCAAACAGGGACAACAAATATTTATCCGCGAGGAGTGCCCTCTCTGAGTGTTTGCTCGCTTCCCTTCACACTCTGCTAATCAACGTTAATGTGAGGCCAATCTGTGCCTGGGGAGAGGGCAGAGGAGCAGAGAAGAAGAGATGTGGCCCAAGAACTGATGATCTAAAGGATCCTGAATGTCTCCCAGCACCCACCCCCCCCACCCTTGCTCCATTTGGACACGAGGATGGTGGCTGGGGGGAAATGAATGGGCGAGGGGGGGTGACACAAAGCAAGCGGGCAGAGTCAGTCTCCATTACTGTCCGTTGCACCCAGCTAAGCAAAATTGGATTTTAATGGCTGTGAACGGCAGTGAATGGGGGAGATCGCAGTATTAAACTTGCGCTGGCAGGTCAGACCGGGGGAGCTGTGAACGGTGCTCGTTCAGGACTAACGGCATCCAGAGCAGCCGTGGGACTTGATTATGTTGAAGCAGGTCACATTACCACCTCCAGGCCACAGGAGCGGGGTCACCCGCAAGTGATTGTAGTCACTGCATGCGCCGCGGCGTCGCAACGCAAGAGGGTCTGATGTGACTGAGCTGAAGGGACGCGGCAGGCCCCAACATCCGGAAATGAAAACGAGCGGCCTCGGTTTCCTTATTACCGCCAGTCAGGCTGATCAGACACACATCAGCTGTGAGGTGATGCAAGTTGTCGCCTTCACGTTAACAACGTCTGACAACAAGCACGCAACAGAGGGAAGCCCAGTGGAGCAGGACAGCGACTGTGTTAACCATATAATGCAGCATAATGTGATATCTGATATGATGACAGTTTGACAATATGCAATATCATGTAATCACTGCGCTTGCCATGTTTGCTTGTGTTGGGGTGTAAGTATCATGAAAAACCCTTTTGCTCGAACCTGGCTGCTTCATTTGAGAGGACAGAGTGTGACGGAGGGACACAGAGAGAGAGAGAGAGAGGACGGGGGGGGCATGTAGCGAAGGGACACAGGCTGGAATGGGACCCAGACCCAAGTGGATTATACTGAATACACAAGTTTGTGGTCAAGCAACCTTTTGAATTTTAGGAAAAAGGAATGATTTCTTTCAAGCAGTATGAAAGCTTTATAATAACAATATAATACACACATGCATACAGGCTGCCACTGAACAAAACATGAATGTACAGTATGTCAGGAGACCGCTCACACTTGTTCATTACTTTGGTTGGTACGCGGCTCAGATTAGCATTTTACCAACGTCTGTCTGGTTTGCTAACATCCTGATATAAACGTCCAGCCTGGAGGATTGACTTATTTGTCTTTCTGGCGCCACACGGACGTAGATCATCAGCTCACATCCTGCTCCCAGCACCTTTTTTGTGAATGTGCCGACTGTCACTTTGACAAAGATACTGACTGATGCCCACCATTGTACATTGGAAGAATGGAAATCTACCTGTAGTTGGAATATTGATCGCCTGTCTCGTGCGGTCGGTGGACAAATACATCAGAGTGATCAGTAAACACTGTCCACTGCAGCCGTACCCGGGGAAGCCAATAGAGCCGGCTAATGTAAATGAATGGTGAGCAGCTCCTGCAACAGAATGCTAAGCAGAACAGAACTGCTTCTCCCACAGATATAAATCTAACACCAGCTGCGTATTGCAGTGCAGTAAACCTCCCTATATTCAATTAGTGGGAATGCTTTGTGTAATCCATATTTACACTCTTCTATATATTGAGCAGCAATATACACCCACATGGAATAAGTGCATCTTGCAAGTAACTACAAAACTGATGATGTTGCTATGATCTTTATTTTCTGAAAATTAAACACGCGGTTTTTTTTCTTTTATTCTGAAAATCTCCACTTTAGTCTGTAGATATTCACACGTTCCACTCCTCGACTCACACGACAAAGGTTATAGATCTTAGATGATTCAGTGGGCCATTTGTTAAAATAATGCATTTTGCACTGTCCAGCAGTTCTGCAGAGGAACATTGCCTCTCCTGTGTCCTCTTGTCATTTCCCGACACTGCGCATGGCCCTAAATCAGCATATACTATTTATATTTCCTGCATTGTGCACATGCAGCCACTCAATGCAGTTTTGCTGCAGCCTAGAGGCCTCTGGTATGGAATATTTTACCCCGTTTGAGTGACAGTAGCTATATGTCCCTCGCTGGAGTGAGCTGGCATCAATGGTGTGAGGAGAAAATCAAGTATTCTGCATTGGTACAAAGCACCAGAGTGATCCTGACCTGCAGGGCTGCAGCAACATATACTGATGTAGAAGTTTGTGGAAAACACAACGTCGTTACAGACATGAAACCGTAACTCTTTGTTCAATCGTCCACATTGTCTGTGTATTCTGGAAGGTGGAGCCTGTCGTCTTGGCCCCACAGTTAAAAGCCCATCCACTCTCCAGCAGGTGCAGCTGCATCCCTGGAAGACTCAGGCTCTGGCAGGTTTATACGCTTGGACCTCACACCCCCAGCTACTGAGAGGCACTTTATGACCTCCATGTAATCAGCAGTAAATGCTGCCACCATCTGTCTCTTTTTACTCAATTATCTGACCCACTGACTTTTACTGAACACTGTCCAGGTAAACACAGCAATGCAAGTCTCCCAGCCCCGACCCTGACACATCTATACATCACCTCACTCTCTTTTATGATTTCTTTCTGCTCCCATCTCATTCCAGGAGGAAGTAAATGCTGTCCTTCAATATTGAACAACATCCCCCCCCCCACCAACTCAGTTATCAGCTGCCATTTTGAAAAATTAAAGGTGTGGAGGCCTTATTACATCAATCCTTTTTCATTGTCGCACAAAAAAAAAAAAACCTCGAACCAGAGCGCTTTTGAAAATGTATGAAAACAGACAGTTAAAGTTAAAATCTATACATGAAGAATTGCTGATTACCGGAAGTGTCTCGCATACAGCCCCCTGCTATCTTTTACTCCACTCTGGCACCCCCTACTGGACAATCCATGGAAGTGAAACACTGAAACGCTTCAGCTCAGAGTGCATATGGCCACCAAGGCCCAACAGTTCCCTTGTGATGCAACATTAAAATCACTCGAAAATCAACAGACACTCTTAGAGTAGAGTTCCAGTTCCCTGGAACTGGTTCATGAATTATTCTTTAATGAGTATGATTTTTATGTGACTCTTCGCAAACGAGAGGCATTAACTCTGAGACTGAATATTCCCACATTCTTACTCTACTGATTGATGCTGATATGAGGCAGAAGTGCTACATCTTTATTCATGACTGGTTCCAACCACCTGTCTAGAATCGGCCTAAATTGAAAGGGTTTATAAATCTGAGTAAATCGGGTAAAGCTCACCTGAGAGAATTAGTCGACGCGATAAATCTGTGAAGGTCCACATGTCTCACAGCCTCCTTCGCTCATCCTGAGAACACAGGGCCGTCTGTTGGGTGAAAACAGAGTGGGGCTCAGCGAGGGCAGTTGGTTAACAGAAGACATGACGTGTCAGAGGCAGAGAATTTACATCGAACAGTAGAATTCATCCGGTTATTACAAACTGTAAGTCACCTGTGACAGCCACTCAGATGTAACTGCTGGCTATTTTCGATTGTCACCTTCTCCCACACACTCTGATACTCCCTGATAAACACGTGTGTTCTGTAAAAGCTCCCTTACTAAACCGGGGCGTATTGCTTTCGCCATTTCTCCAGGGGGATAGGAGATAATGAGAAAACCAATGAGAAGAATCCGATTAAATCATATGAAAAGGATCCCAGGTGAAGTGGATAATAAAACTAATAAATACATGTGGTGGAACACAAACACATGAGCTAGCGTCTCCCAAGCAGGGTTTGATGCCTGTGGAATCTTAAACTGATGTTCGGTTACATCTCCTGATACAAAGGTTTTGTCCACACAGCAGTGACTCATATGGGGTTGCCATGCCAACTGGCGTCAGTTCATTCAAGTGTCATTCCCGTTGCGAAATATAGGTCACTGGGTTCATGTCTGAGAGCAATTCAAAACAGAACGCACGGCACCTGTCAATAAAGAGGTGGCGCCGCTGATCATGCAGGTGGGGGCCGGTCCATCACGGTGGTTTCTCCCACCTTTAGGGAGACAGAATAATGATATGGTCAGAGGAGGCTGGAAAAACAAGCAAAAATAAAAACACAGAGTGCAAACAGGGGTGCAGCTTCACAGAACTCCACTCCACCTAAGTGAGAGGAGACAGAGACATGACGTGGTTCCAGTTTTCTCCACTAGGAGTCTGAACTGAGCCACAAATAACCACTGCATTACCCAGAGGGCAGGAAACCACATTTAAATGTTTAGTGAGGAGTATTTTATAATTCTTCATAACATTGACTCAAGCTATAGTCAGTGCAGTGGGAGAAAACTGAACCATGTCCACCAAATCACAAATAAAGGGATAACTTTTATATTACAAGTCAGTTGCAATGAAACTGAAAAACTGTCCGACTAAAGGTATAATGGTAGTTATATAATGAAGTCAAAATGTATTCAGCTCGAAGTACAGCCTCAGACGACTAGAGTCGCCATCGTGGCTGTAAATAACAGACTCCATGAATACTCTGAACATGGAGACGCCTCTCCTCTAATGTTGATGTGCTCAGTTATCCATGACATCCATCTTTACCGACATGCAGGTAAAACGACGATGACGCAGTTGATCACTCAGATAACAACTCCTGGTTCATCATGTAATGTTAACGCCTTTGAATCACAGCTAAATCAAAGGTTCCTTGTTCCCTCATCCAGTGACTCACAGAGTCGTCAGTGCTGCAGCCTCAGGAACGAGCTGTGGTCAGTGTCACGGTCAGTCGACCACGGACGCAGGCGTCAGAGACCAACACTGACTTTATGTGGAGCCGTGGATTAAAGGGCAGCGCGGGGTGGGGGTGGGGGGGGGGACAGTGATCAGCGGGGACCGGCCCACACAGTAAATGTTCTCCAAGAGACTCTCTCTCCATTTCCACTCTCAAATCCCATTTTACTTTGGTCCATTCAAAAATGGGATTAGAGGCTTTAAAATTTAATTGGTTGGAAAATTTGGTCGTTTTGTTTTTTGTGGCAAACGTTGCACACTTTCCTGCCGTTTTACATGCGAGCGGTTTGGAGAGAGAGAGAGAGAGTCGGGGAAATTGGCTCATCGCTCAATAGAGCTGCGAGACTTCTGCTGATGACATTTCCATTAACAACGGGACATAATATGTTTATAGATCCCTGTTTGCTTGGCCCTTTAATTTCTCCCTGTGCAACACAGTTTCTAACAGCTGTGTGAGCGGGAGCACGCCAGACTTTATAGATCGTCCGTGAAGTGGATCTATAGGCAGTAAATTGTGCTGACACAGCATGGTCGGGTGGCTGAGGTGGAAAACTACCTCTCCTGGTGACTAACAGAACATACAGTGTTTAATTAAGACTTTGCACTGCGACTGAGGTACGTGGAGAATTTACTTGAACTATAGACTCTGGGAATTACGGGACTGTATATGCTGAACTCTTGACCCCCCCACATTTGATTTGCACTTATGACAACAGATGATGATGATGCCGCGTTGATGTCACTGTAAAAATTGATTTTCTAAATCTATGCAGGAACTAGGATAAAGCAACTAATGAAAGCTGCCTATGCCAGACATCCTGCTTCTGTTTTATTCCGGTTTTCAGCTGTTCTCGTCCGAACAGAGTGCTCCAGCGACACGGCGTCCATTAATTGTCAGTAAATGACATTAAACTGTGCACGGAGGAGCTCCTGAGCAGCCCTGCTTAGCGAGTGTAACTGGATTTGCGAGGCCCTGATGATGCGCTCCCCTCGTGGCGAGAGAAGACATCTCTGTTGTTGAGTCCGGGTCGTATATTAAACTGATTAATTGTGAGCAGAGGAACAGAGACAGCATTTTACCTCAGGAGCAGGAACAAGGGCGGAGATTTGATTTCAGGAGATGAGGAGACACAATGAAACCTGACGGTCTTTTGCATCAATGCAAATACTATTCATCAAGTTAGAGTGAGTTATGTCAACCTCACAATGAAAACACAAGTTTTGTCATCATTATGATCTGAATACGTCTCCCCTATGTCTTATCCCGACATTTGAATTTAGTTTATAAGTCATAGAAAACTGAGACTGATGAGAGTATGTACTGAATGTCTAAAATATCTATTTTTGTCTCAGAAACTCTTTTACTGTGTCTTTACTGCTGCTGCTGCTGCTATTGCTGCTACTACTTTAAAAGCAAAATAAATATAATAGATAAACAAATAGATTTTTTGCTGTCATAGATGTGATTGCTTTACAACTGTGGCAATTATATTTCACGTTATAATTTCACTTAACACAATCTATTTTAAGAAGCACACAGAGGAGCTCGTTGATAAACTGTTATAGCTTGAGGGATTATTAAAAGTGAAAGGGAAATGTTCCTCCTCATCTCCAGTGCAAATTACAGCCAGCAACAACCAGAGCCCTCTAGTTAATATTTATCGTTAGTGGAAGTACGCAGTGTTCTTCGCCCTGAGTCGGAATCCCTACATCAGAGAGGGCACTGACCTGCACAGCTCCATCTGCCCTGTGATGATCACACACTAATGATTGCTCTGGTCACCAGAAGCCAAGTGCTACTGAACTGTTTATTTACGGAGTCATCAACCCCTGGACAATTTCATCACGGGAAATAAACAACCAGGGTCACGTCCTTCACTCATGAAATATGTCAACTCGTCTGCGAGGCACCGTGTTAATAAAACATTTTGGCACGGAGACATAAAACTCAGATATTATGTGCACACTTGCGCACATTTGCACCAGGTTTCAGCAGCACTCAGCCCCAGTGGAACCATCTCTAATCAGTTTAAAATATTGAAATGAGGCGCTGGTGCTGACAATTTCACTGCATCTAATTAACAGAATCCAGCTGGGGAGGCCATCATTTTGGATTTTCATTTACAAGACAGACAGATCAGAATGTGTGTACTTTACACAAGTACACAAATACTACTAATTACACTGTGAAATATCTACCTGATGGATAAAAACTATTGTACTCACAACGTAAATATTGCGTCTGTACCGTGGTACTGGTAACCACAGAGGTTCTCAACACATCTGCACCCGCCCCAGTGTTTTAGGTTTTGATCAGGAGACGATAAAAATTACATGATGGCCGTGAGTGACGTCATGATTTATAGCACAACCTCTGGTTTTTGTGTAGGTAACCGAGCTGAATCGCCCCCCCCCCCCCGTCCACTCAACCACACCTCTTTACCCATGGTGCTTTAACTGTATCCATCTGGCTGTGACACCCGTAAAGCATGTCCACTGAGGACGCTGCGTGGGGCCCGGGAGCCCTCGTGGGAAATCTGGTAGTTTGTTTGGCGGGAAACAGGAGGCGTAAACAAATGGAATGGCGTCGGAGGATTTATGGCTTCCTAATGCATACGTCTTCATGGTGGGACAATCCCACCTGCTCTGCCATGGCTCATTATGACAGGCTGCACGGGGGCAGCGAGAGAAGCCTCTGAATGTAGGGGAGTATACTGCTGCGATTCTGTTATACTGTGCTAAAATGTACTAAAACTGCGGAATTACCTTTCCTGCAGTAAATTCAACCCAGGCGAAACATGTGGCTGCCTCTAAACAGCTGGTCGTGGATTTGTATCTGCTATAAATGTTGAAATAAATAGCTACTACTGCCCTGTGGTTGGCTTAACGCGCGGATACTGTGGAATCATTCCTCATGATAACAAGTGTTTTTGTTTAGTTGGCCGTGATGCATGGCAGTAATTTGGTTTTAATGCAGCTCAGGAACCTTTACGTGTCAACTCCCTCTTGGCTCGCATCATTCCTGCCACCGTCCGGTCACAAGCAAACAACAATAACAGGTATATATTTTATTAGTGTGCAGAAATTTAGTCATAAAAACTGACCGTAGGAAAATCTCTTGGACATTTTTTAGATGGCTCATTTGCGCATGTGGGAGCTGATATCTTCAGTTTTAAGGCTATAAAGCAGCTTTATGAAATAAATAATAATAATTGGATCCAAATTCTTCTTTCATTCTGAATGAGTTGCAAACTGACAGAATGTGGCATCACAGTATAATTTCACTTTACGCCTGCAAACTTAAAACGGGTGTAAACATTTGTAATCAACAAGTTTATCTTTCACAGCTCTAGCGCTTTTTTAAATTCTGTGCACTGGCAAATTAGCTGTGAGCCCATATTCACATTTAATTTCACATTACACCTGAAATTAAAAAAAACCTCCTCTCTCATCAAACAACACGGCTGCTTAGACAGCACAGTGTGCATTCTGTTGCACAATAAATTAGTATGCAATCGCCGATGCATTTATTTTTTTTTATCGCAGGATCCCTTGCCTATAAAGCCGGGCCATTGCATTACTTCTAAAACAGTAAGGCAGTGTTTTACTGTGAGCTAATAAAAAGACAAAATTCATCTGCAAACACATGACGGTTTCCCCCTGCAGGAGAAATGCAGCGAGCGTATTGTAAAAATCCATGATAATTATCTTGCAATATTGGTTTTATTACTGCAGGATGTATCCCGGCCACATGCTGCTTTCTGGTGTCATTTCAATGCTTCACTGGCACATCATGAAGGGAGGCTTAGAGACCTGTACCCACACACAAAGCGCACAAAGGACCACTGAAGACTGTGCTGTTGCTCCCTGTACAGAAACACATGAGCTCATCGTAACAATGTAAGCATCGATGCCACTGGTATTTTTGTTGATGTTTGAGGTGATTAATTATGCTCCAACAATGTGACGCATAACCTCAGTTTCCTGCCATTTCAAAACAAACGGATTTACCACACATTATCAAAACCATTAGAAACAACAATCTGCTCATTTAAAGCTGACCAGGAAACAGCCCCATCCTCCAGCTCCATCACATCTGGGTTAATAATAAACATTTAAAATATCCATTATAAACAACATTAGGGAAACGATGACGTGCAGTGTGTGGCTGTGCTCGACCAGACCCTTCCAGGGGCCGCACTAAGTGAATTAAGTCCACGCCGATGTCTCTGAGGCAAAGTCAGGAATTGTTTCTATTTTGCGAGGTGTCTGATGTCATGTGGTGGTGATGATACTACAGTTGGTCGTCTAGGTCCAGACCAGACCAAAGAGGCTGTCTCGGTACGGAACAGAACCATCTGTTGAGAACAGATGATTGGTCTTCTTGAGCGCCCATTAAGGAGGAGAAGAAGAAGAAGAAGAAGCAGCAGAGGCCTCTATTCAGTTGAGCCCGTGTTTCATTATTGACAATGATGCCATTATTAAAAGCAACAACCTGGAAGTGCTGTAGACGTTACACCTTGCAGTGCGTATGCAGCGCATTGTGCCAGCCAGTCTGGCTAAAAGCAGTTTTCCATTGTAGTCCAGCATCGGGCATTAGGGCTGTCATAATTGCATCTGCTGTCTGAGGTCGCAGAGGGCCAGCGAGTGTCGCTCTGGATGTGTCTTGCAGGGAGAGAGAAGTCCATTACTGCACGTCCAAGACAAGAGTGAAAGATGAAATGGCTTTTTTGAAAAACTGGGGCTGCTGTAACATTTTGGTGTCATATAGAGTCCAAGTAAGTGTGTCAGCTGCCGCCAGGGCGGGGGGGGGGGGGGGGGGGGGGGGGGAGTGGGCAGCTCAACAGGCTCTGGGAAGATGGAATGATGTGAGAGCAAGGTGTAATTTCCCAGGTGTTCCCCAGAGAGCCCCGGCCCCTGGTTGGGAATTGTCTCCCACGCACATACGAGCGCGCGCTCTCTTCGCCGAGGGAGTAATTGGCTCTGGCAGCTACAGATGCTGGTGGGATGAAATGGGGCAAATAAAACAAATCTAATTGCAAATAAGTTAAATAGTGAGTTCAGTTAGATATTCTCCTCCAGGGGTCTCTGAAGGAGGACAAAATAAGAGGGGGGGGGGGTTACACTTACTGCGATGAAGCCTCTGCTGCACCTGCTGCACCTGTTGGGTTAATTGGATTTTCTCACATTTCGAGAACCCAGCGCTGAATCTGATCAACTACATTAGCGTGGAATTTTCCCAATTTTCAAATCATGTGTCGGCCTGAAGAGGGCAGACGAGTCTTCCTTTAAACCTGGAGGAAGGAACTCTGTCTTAATCCTTAAGTGCAACAAAAGGATTCTCAATATTGTCTTTCCACCCTTAGACATAATGATTTAACATGTGCAGCTCTACACCTAAGCTACATAAACCTAGACATAACAGCATAGTTTTCACATGTATCGGGGCTTGGCAAACACTCTATTGGCCCCATTAGTTCCACCGATGTAACAGTGACAATAGCATGATAACTGCCCAGCAGGCAACAGCAATCAGGCGAAATAGAAGTGTATATCTCTGTGACGTGAGCTATAAAAGGCATCCATCCAGAGGAGCTTGTGTGTGTGTGTGTGTTCACACAAAAGCCAACACGGTGGCACATGACTGGAGAGCAGACGAACCAACCATGGTCTTATCTTTAGGATGCTGCGGCGCTACCGCATCCACGGCCCTTTGTCTTCCCATCCAGGAGCGTTAATGTCTGAATCTGTGCCGTCACCACGCAGGGAAACATCAGCAAGGGAGCGGCCGGTGTGACACAAGACCTCTGATTGTCCAGAATAATAAAAGCCTGATGCACTGTTCAGTGGTAAAAGAAAAGAAAGCAGTGAACTGTCATGAACTCCTCATTCACTGATGACAAAGAGGCTAATAATGTGAATGGACATGTCCAGGAATCATTGCGGTTCTTTCATTAAGAACAGGCTGGAAACAGCAAAAATCGAAAAAAGGCTACGGATGGAGATGAGCTACTCAACGTACGAAATGGCGGTTTTTATAGAAAATGAGGTTATTACGGAAAAAAAAAACCTGGTGTAGTTTCCGGTGATTTAAAAAGACAGAAATAAACAGTTTCCCTCTGTAATCACATTTATGTATTGCTAGACCCCATTGGCGCAGGCTGGATGGATGTCGTTACCGTGTGGTCACCTGATCCATTGCTCTCGCTGTAACAGTCCATAAAACTGCAGCGCAATCATCTCTCTTAGTACAGTAATGTTGCCGCGTCTTTCAGAAACAATGGGATGACGCACACGGGACGATATGTCTCTGGATTGCACAGTGAGATTAGCTTGTCTCAGACAAAATGATGGCGGTGGAGGCCGCTCCGTCCTCCCTTTTCCTTGCTGGAAAGGAAAATGAATCAGGGCAAAAGATAAAAGCTTGACAAGCAACAAGCAATCCCTCAGTTTAACAGCCGGAGAATTCACTGCTGGAAAAATGAAAGTGGGCTGCTGAGGAGAGGAGAATCGCCCCTGTTGTGAAAGAGGGTGACACCGTGAGGGCTGAGTGAGGCGAACGCGTTCGTGTGTCTACACTGTCACACTTCATTGTCTCGGATATGCTGCTTTCAGACTTGCACTGAACTCCAGAAATGTTCCCAAAGAGCTGTGTTCACTTCAGCTTGTGTTGTCACATTCTCTGTAGTAGTCTCAGTGACGGGCAAGCATTCGGTCTGTCCCCCAGGTTTGATCTTCAGCGCATGTGTGAAACGGTCCAGAACAAGCCTGCTCCTCTCAGGCGCCACCTCCGCTCAGTTTCCCTGTTCCGTGAATCTGATCCTGAGGAGCTCCTGCTGCGTTCATCATATGTTCAATGCAAACTTCTCTCCAGACCATTGCCCACCAGGTTTTTGCTTGCCGGCGATGCAGCAACTTCTGATCGGTAAGTAACTCCGGCATCAGCGTTCCTGTGTCTCTCGGGTGGCTGACCTAATCGCTGGAGCTAGCGATGAGCCGACCAATCCATCAATGTGACACCACAGATCTCCTCCGTACCCGTTCTCCACACACACACACACACACACACACACACACACACACACACACACACACACACCTAGCAGGGAGGAGTTTTTTGTTCTACATCCTCTGCACGGCTGGTGTTGGTAGTTCTCACAGTCACAGCTCTAAAAAGTTACTGTGTCCTTCCAGCTAATCTGATCACCACGTCTCCTGTGAGGTCCTGCAGGCTCAGCTAATCTCATTACTGACCCCCATGTGGAGGAGCTGCAGGAGAGGCCCTCAGATGCCACACCTGCTGCACACAACAGAGCCGTGCACGCTGATCTAATCAGGTGGCGCGCACCATCATTGCCTGTCATTGATTTTCAGCTAGGAAACTTTGAATAGGATTGAAGTGGATTGAAGCGAGGAGACAAGGCGAAATGAGAAGGAAAAAAAATAAGGGAAACGATATGTAGAGGGCATCCATGTGGAAATGAGAATGATGTGTGTGACGATACAGGATCCACGACTCACCCTGTCTGCTGTCGTCTGCGTCCCCCCCCCCCCCGAGCTCTGATATGGATAATCGCCAAATTCTTTTTACTTAAATCTAATGACAACATCTGCATGAGGGATTGTGATACTTCCATTACAGTCAATGGATATTAAATTCTTTCTTCACTCAGATTCCTCTAATAAGTGGTGTGTGAGTTCTTTTCACACGTTTTCATTTATTAAAGGTCACCTTGTGGTATCAAGGCAGAAGCGTATGCAGTGCTCTTGCATATCCACAGAGCTTTAGATGATGGATAGTGGAGTATAGTGGAATGATTAGCGCCAATTAAAGGGCTTGCTGTGTTTCTTCATCTCCAGCTCGCTGACGCTCTTGTGCTGTTGATTGGAGGGGCAGACACAGAGCAGGGCTGTCGGACAATAGCAGGATTAATAGGGGGTCCGCAGGCTGCTGATACGAGGCTCCAACAGAGCGAGGGCCACATCCCTCTCCCTGGGGACGGCTTAATGACAGACATTAAAAATAATTAGGAAAGACAAAACACTCCTGCTTGAAATTAACCCTCCTTAAATCCGAGACACATCCCTCCGTAAGCTGCAGTGAAGCCCTTCAATTACGATTATCAGATGTGTTATTTCAAACATAATTAAAAATGTATCCATGTGGTGCTTTCACAGTTTAATATTCAGCGTGGATACAGGCCAAAAGATTTAATTCATATTCTTTTGTTAGATTTAAACTGGAAGATATCTGGTATGTTTGCTTTTCAGCACACGGCAGCTTTTTAATGCCTCTGCCTTTAAGCCAATATATCCTGGTGAGAATTTGCAGCAATAGCGTGGCTTTAAAAAGTTATGGATTAACATTGGTTTAAAAGAGATAGCAGCATTAACATGCACATCTTAACCCAGGGTATGTCTACTGTATTAAATATTCACATCACTGAGATGAGGAGGATTAAATTTGCTTTGACCAATTGAGTACAATGCTCATTATGTTCCATGTGGATTTTTAGTCATATTATTTGGTAGTGTAAGTCTTGTTAGCGAAGAATTAAGGCCCTATTGTGACTCCACTATCATAAACACGTGTTTAAATTATACTACTCTTCAGCAAATCATTTTCGAACCCCACACACTTACTATGAATAGTGAATGAGTTTAGGGAAACCGAGCTTGTTGCTGAAATGAGACCCGCCTATTGTAATTTCACAGCGGAGGACTCCATAAAAAAAGATAAAGTGGAAGGTAACTAGAGAAGATGGGCACAGAGAGATGATTTGTGCGTGTCTCTCAGAACCATATCATTTATAGGTCATCGGGGAGGTAGTCGAGAGTTACATGTCCACTGGACAGCAGCTTCATATTTCCATAACGCCCATACAGATCCCACACTGGGTATGAATGTCAGAGACATTCGTCTGCGCTCCTCCTGGGGAGGACTGGGGCGCAGCCAGAAACGCAGTGGATCCCCGTTTGAGTCCTGTACCGCCCACAGAGAGAGAGTCGGTGGAGTGGAAACCAGTGAGGACCCCCCCCCCACCCCCACCCCCACCACTGGTCCCAAAAGAAGGGATGTATTGGCACCGGCAAAGCTGCAGACCCCCTCAGATAATTAAAAGTGAGGTATAAATCAGTGTGTAAGCAGTAATCACACAAGCTCCTGCCAACTCCCCGCTACGATCATAAATCTGGAGGAAAACAAAGCTTCAGCACTAACAAAGGCTCTGAGATCCCCACTGATCTGGGGCTGGATACGCATTTCATAGAAACCACACTGCTGAAATAATACACGTGTGATACTGAAGATACGGTTTTATGTTTAAATCGATTTAAGGAGTAGCACGGGCTCCGCGACAGATGACTTCATATAGCAATTTCCCTTTTAATTTTCCTCATGCAATCTTCAGGTCTGTGGGCCGCGTCTGTTAAATATTCTCTGCACATACTGCACAGGAGGAAACCTTTACAAAAGAGAAGATATCACTTCACTTGACACCTCGACGGCATCACATGAATAGCATCATGCATATCATGCCCCACATCGATTTGTGGAGAAAGAAAAATGTGTGAAAAGTGGGAGGCATGAAAAAAAACATTATTGATCCCGACTAAAATCATGCTGATTTAAGTCTGGACGGAGAGGGGAGGTCAGTAATGCTTGGGCAATGAATGCATCCCGATAAGGTCAGAGTGAGGCACGGTGGAGCATTTTATGTGCAAAGAGAAAGAAGAACTGGTTTGATCTATATCGCTGTGATACTTTAAAGAGAGAAAACTGAATTTCTATAAGGCGCCGCCCCTCCAAGGCACGGTTTCAAAAACATGAAAGACGATATTGAGATCATGTGAGATGAGCCTACCGCGCCTTTGTTCTCTAATTTCTACCTTGTTGCTGAAAGAGAGTCAGGGACAAGGACCTGCGGGGTCAGGATCAAAGCTCGCCTTGTGCACGGAGCAGTCAACTGTAAAACACTGCGCCTGAGGACTTATCCGGGCTTAACGTGAAGAAGTGACTCCCTCTTCCTTTTGTCATGCAATGAAATCAAGATGAAAAGCCCAACACTTCAAATAAAATGTTATGAGATGAGATTCCTGAGTTCCAGGAAGAATCCTGGGAGCGTTACTGAGGACCATTAACAAGCATTAGTCTCAACCTGCAGTAAAAAGGCTTTAATAATTTCCTCTAAAGGCCTGTGTTGATAGGCTGCTCATTTTTGTTTGAAGGTTATAAAACACCTAATTGAATGCATTAGTTAATAAAGCACATGGAGACCTCTAGCATTAGCTAAAGTGGGGTTTTATCATCGTTAAATGGAGGAAAACACGTGAAAAACTTGACGTCTAAGACCACTGGGCATGAGAGCAAAGACGGATTACAGCTTCTCTGAGCTATCGGAACAAGCATGTTGTGCATTTATCCCTCTGCTAATCTGCAGGAATCAAAGCTTGTTACTTAGATTACCAGCTAATCAGCACCAAAAGCACAAGCAGATCCACAGGACAATGATATTACTCTGAGTGTGTGTGTGTGTGTGTGTGTGTGTGTGTGTGCTCAAACCCCCATGTGATCAATAAGGCTGTAAGCGTGTGTTTAAATCATGCTGCCCTCTGTTCTTGGGTAAACATCCGTGTGAATGGGAAAGACAGCTATGGCATGGTCAGTGTTTTCCCAGTCAGCCTCCCGATTTTAAACAATAATGACTTTTTAATGTGGACCTGTGATTACATTGTCATGGTGAAATATAGTTCTTCTCGATCGTATTGGAAATGAGGGCCTAAACGTGAATTACAACAGCGGCATAGATTACAGCAGCACGCCAGGTGAGGCAATCTTCATAAATTCAAATCTAATCTTAACACAGCCATGTAGTGTCAGTCCGGGTGGGGGGGGGGGGGGGGGGGGGGGGGGGGGGGGGGGGAGAACTTTACTGAGGGGGCCAAACTACAGGAGACAATGGCCAGTGCTCCGGCTACTTAAGTGAACATTGAAGTTCAAATAAGAGGTCAAACAGAAGCAGAATTGGAAACTACAGGCAGCCAGGTGAGCAGCAAATACTGAAAGCAGGAAGGAATAATAATAACTTTGTGAAATTAGAAATGTCTTGTATAAGTGAAAGGACATATTTAACTTAAAAAGAAAATCCATAAGGAGAACCTTGATACTAATTTTGAACCTGTTTTCAATTGTCCCCTGCATATTATTGTCTGGGACACATGTCAATCATATTTTACTCCCTCGTGAAGTGGTGGCACAATGGTGTCAGCAAGGTGACAAATCACAGGAATGTGGTGCGGCGCGAAGCAGGGTATCTGTCAGCACCTCGGGGGTGGCTGCCCTGGTTTATCTATCCGCTGCCTGCGACTACGAATGATCACAATTTGATGGCTCAAGCCAAGCTACTCACAAGGACATTTCTTATTCAAGTCACAATGCTGTCATCGACGTTTTAGAGCCCGTGGGGCGCCACGGCAATGATAGCCCAGTTCCTATTAGCGCCAAGCATTCTGACAGGATCCTTATCAGTGTGTCGACGGCTCCGGTATCCCACACCTCAGAGTGCAAATCATTCCTGTGCTGTTTGAATATAATTTGCTTTCTCGTCTCCACAAATTTGACTTACAATATCCACCTTGTAATTGACACTTGATCGAAGTGCAACTGAGGGCAGAGAGATCATGCCATGTGTCGGCTTATTCATTTACTTTTTAGATTTCATCTCCAGAGAAGTTTAAATCAACAATAAGTTAATATTTCCAGAGAGAGTTAAAAGCTAAGAAATGTTTGAATAGTAAGGTAAGCTGGGGCTACCAGGGGCTTGAAATGGATTCAGAGCCCTTGACTTTTTCAAACTATTGGGGTGCAAATTTAATTTCAAATGGCTCAAAATCCAATTTTGCCCAGCATCTTATATCCAGGAGTGACATTTTTTTTAAACAGCTTCAACCCTAATCAGGGTCATAAAACCTTGATGATGCTTTGCAATGAAGCTTTTTGATTTAAAGAAATGCCATTCACATGGACTTTTCGCATAGCTGAATTTGAAAGGTGGCTGTGGCTCAGTGGGTAGAGCGGCTCGTCCACCAACCAGAAGGTCAGTAGTTTTAACCTATTAATTTGGCTTACGCGACGCATTCTGAGTGGTCAGTGGGAGGAAGAAAGCACGAGATGCAGCCAATTTAATGTTGAAAAAAAGTGAGACATTTAAAAATCCTTCAAACGTGCCCACAACAAACTTTACTCTTGCGATGCAATTCACCCAGATTTAGAAGTGTGAGCAGATAGATCAGGGCAAGACCTAAAAATTAAAAGACTGTAAAGACGAATTAACAGTCAGCACTTGGGATATCTGGTCTTCTTTTTCTCTCTTCATGTCCTCTCTGCTGTCACTCTGCACAGCATCTTGGCCTCCGTTAACAGAGCATTACTACTTTAGAAAGTTCAAACCATGTTCACCACACACGTGATCAATTCACAGCTCCTTCGTGCATCCAAAGATCACGAAGGCTTCAGCACAATGGCACAGAATCTGCAGCGCCTCCTGACACGGACAAAGGTGCGAGGACCCTTTAATGCTGCCTGCAGCTTTAAATTAATATGAAATCTAAACGTGCACGCGTTCCCCTAAGTAGGTATATCTATTATAAATTACCCTTTGCTCCACTGATACATCACGCGCTAACCTTTGCCAGCTGACAAGTCATCTCACTCCGTTAACAGAGATGCATCGGCAGTGCATTTAGCAACATTTAAATTCCGATACAACTTCACCTCTTTAAGGGACTGTGTCAGTGCTTTCAGCAGCAGGTCACATGAGAAATGAAAACTGTAAGGGGATTTTTTTTTTTTTTTTTTCTTTCCACATTTTCATTGCCCTCTGGACCACACGAGGTATTTCTGCATCCCTTCACTCGATGACAGTGACACGGTAAAAGGTCAAAGCCCCTGAGCGTGTCACCGAGCTGGCAGAGGAATTAGAGGCCTGCTGAAAACCTGCAGCAGCAGCTTTCATGGCTCAACGCTCTCTTCCCATGCTCTCCCCGAGCCAACAAATACATTTGCATTTCATTCCCACCCTGCTGATGTGCCCTGGACACAAATGACACCAACAAAGGAGATGATGCAAGGGCGAGATGCGGCATCATCTGCTCTGCAAATGTGTGAACTCCTAAGACACGCGGAGATACAGAGACAACGTTCAAATAGGTGTGGAAATAAATGAACCTGGGAGTTTAACACGTCCACTGTTCAAGATTGTGCCAGTGGGCCTCTCTTCATGTTAAGGTATATATGAGGGGAGCATTCTGAGAACAGAGAATTGGAAATAAAGAGCGGCTGAGTGAAAACGCATCTCATCTGAATCCCTGAAGCCCTCGCGTGCAGCCATTATCCTTCTTGTGTATGATTCTCTGATGCCTCGTGTGCTTTGGTAAAGTGCTCTTCTCATTAAAAAACAATGTGGTATCTCCAATTTCTAATTAAATAGGACATTATCTCAAAGACAAGCTGGAGTGGAATGAGACCCTCAAACGAGTTATGAAAAAGACGAGCTGCTCATAGACTAATCATGCTTATGGTGATCTCAATGGTGTCTTTGCACTCAGCTGATACTCGGGGATAGAGCGGGGTTATTACACAGCTAATCTCTTCAAGAGAATGGTTATGATTTTTTCCCCCCAAATCTAAGGGTAATTTGAGAAGTGCTACTTCGCAGAAGACAGACCCATGTGGTTTGAGGCTTGTGATTGAAAACGAGCGCGGCCTAAATAGGGCTTTGTTTCCTGCCTGCACTTCAAATGGTTTTCATCTTTACATATTATCCTCACACAGCAAGTGGATTTTCTTTTGGCGCTCAACTCATACTTCATTGTCTCACTCGCTCCAGCAGCAGGAAGAATAGCCTGTCATCTGCACCCTGGTCCAGATAGGGCCACATAATGAGGAGGAATGAGGCAAAAAATACCTGTCGCACAACAGATTAGATCTGAAGAAAAACACCACAATCCAACACAGAGTGTAGCGTGAATCAGCTCCTACAAATAAAATTGGAGGAAATCAGAGGAAATCAAAAACAGAACCTGACTGCTTTCTCTTCCAGCCACTTATAAAACCACATTTCAATTTAATACATTCAAATTTCATCCTCATAAATTGCACACAATCATAGAGATCAGTCCCCTAATCTTGGCTGATTAGTTTTTTCATCAGGATCTAGGAATTATGCCCTCAGGAATAAAGGTTAAATAATTCCTGCAAGCAGATCTGAACCAAAATCAAAACCAAAATCAAAACATTTCCAACATTTCATTCTATTGACACACTAGAGAGCATGGCGCGATTAACTTGGTTACTGCTGTCCGTTGCCAAAGGCTATGAATGATGTGTTCATGTAAGTGCCCTTTTAATTGGATATAAATATCTGGATATTTCTGTCCATTTCTGTTGTAGAAGAAACACAAACCTCCTCCACTGGCCAGAGATTAGTTCTCAGGAAAGTTCAGGCCAATGGGAATAAGTCATTTTAACCGACAGTTGGTGTTGAAGGTATCAGACGTGATGACTCCTGAGTGAGTGTACAAGGATTAACTGGTAATGGGTTAAATCATCTGAAATAAAGACTTTACACAGACAGAGGCTATATCACGAAGAACAGGGACAGGTATGACAGTGAGATGTCAACTCCGGCTCCCGTTACACTTTTAAAAGGCATAACTCACAACGAGGAGGAATAAAATATAAAATATAAAAGCCTTTTCTTTTTGTGGAAAATAATATGCAGCGCAACGTCCCATAAAAATATGCTCTGGTATGGTTCAGTGACAGAAGCCAGTATAACCTCTAGTAACATTAAACTGTGCCATCAAGTATGCATCAGTGATTTGGACACTCTATAAAAAGAATAACTAGCCTTAAAAGGCACCTTTCCTGTCGCAGTGCCACGGGGCCCAGACTGGCATCACGCTTCCCGGCCGGCGTGCCAGAGATGACAAGGACACAGCCCAGATGACTTTTCCCAGCACCAGGGCTGCCTGGACGTGATAAAGACACATAATTACGCTGTTCCATTTATCTCTCAGGGTCAATGCCATCTCCACCTGATGATAGAGGGAACTCTCATGCACTGAACCAAAGTGCAATTTCAGATAACATTGTCTCCGCCATTTCATTGGGTAGCTCTCTGACTGTAGATGCGTACGGCGGGGAACCTTAAAATAATGATGACGGAGGGGTTTCACATTGTCAGAGTTCTGAAGGAAGATCAGCAATGTCATCAGCCCTCGTGACTCCTATAAAAAACTCAGTTTCTGTTATTATATCTGACGGATATGCGTGCCTCTCCGCAAAAGTAAATAAATCCTTTCTGCTTTAACCGATATGTAAAAATGAAGCAGCAGAAAAGATGTAATATTTGAATACATATTACGCAAATATATATAATACATAGTGTCAAAAAGTCTGATTCTGTTCTTTTGGTTAAAGTATTTTCGGCTTTGAAGAATAGAAATACTGAGCTGACTGAAACCTGCAGAACTCAAATTGAAGCTCAAGCCTTTGTTAGCAGCAGCCCTAATGAGAAGCAATCATAAGCCCAGGGAGGATTATTGATAAAACCTAAACTGGTATTGATTGACTGCAGATGAGGGTGAAAATAGGAGGGAGACAGACTCTTTCACACCATCAAGAGGTGTCACATCACAGCAGGTTCAGTACATGTCCACTTCTTCTTCTTCTTTGGGGAGAATCAACGAGCTCATTTCCTCTTCTATCTCCAAATGTCTGTGTTTGTGTGTGTCCCTGAAGAAGAGACTTTAGAGAGGCTGCAGATAAATGAGCTTCTCTGGCTCTCGAACTGTCATGGGATGAGCTGGAACTATCCAACGACAACACAAAAATGGTTAGAAAAAAAGGTTTAGAAGCGGGCATCTTCAAAGCAGTAAACAGTGCATGAGCAGGCCAAATATTGACTCGGTCTTCACAAGCATTAACCTGTAACTTCACATCATGACTTGGGTTGTAAATTTCACCTAAGATGCAATTTATATTCATGGGCCTTTAAAAAGCCTGGCACACAGTGGGAGGTGGGTGTTCCAAGTCTTATGAACTCGGAGGATTCAAGAGCCCTCTGGCTTTTTATGTTTTTTATTTTTGGGGAGTTATCTTAAAAATATGTCCAAGTAGGAATAGCTGACGAAATGTGAAATTTCAATCCAATTTGGAAGACACACGGCTGAAACGGACAGGTTTATGTCAGAGTAAACTTCTGACGGCGTGGCCGTGTTTGCTGATGTGGCGTATTTGAATGGTGGCCATAAGTTACATTTAGCACCAGGTTCCAGTCTCCTGATTAAACGAGGCAGGGTGCTCATCCCTACTGACATCGCGCTCATCCTCCACCATGAATCACGTCATAAAGTCAGTGTCCTGATACCAACTAAAAACACTTGGCTCCAGCGACGGGCAGCTAATCTATGGCAGCTTTTCAGTGCTAAGATCCAGAGGAAGGAGTCAAATATTTTACGATATAAAAGTACAAATAAAGACACAAATGTACCAAAGTAAACAATCAAGTACCACGCTGACTTTTCTACATGGGAAAAAGTATTTGATTTTATACATATTTATAGTATAGTATCCCAACAATTCGGAAATAAACTTATTAAAAATAATTGAAATGATATAAAATAAATAAAATAACTATTAAATACTGCAGGCAGTGAATAGCACACAACGTTAGCAAGTTGACCTTCGTCTCCATTCAGTGGCTGCTGCTGTTTACTTTCTCTGATAGCAGCAGCAATACTCTTTGTCACAGTAGTTTCCCTCGGCACAGAGATTTCAATCAAGGAAATAGACAACTACGGCAAAGCGGCGAATTACATCCTTCTATGTGTAAGCAGTAGAAAAAGAGAGGACATGTTGGTCCCTCAACCCCCACATCATCATATCCTCTGAACCTCAGACGCACTGTAGTCTGAGCACAGTAATGGCCGCTGTTATAGCGGGTCACGGATGAATCAGATCAGACAGTGTGAGATCTCACTGTATGTCTGAAACGAAATGAAGGTGGGCTACAGTGTCGAAAGTGGAGGTAGGTTTCTGCACTTGTGTTCAGGTCTTGGACGGTCAGGTGTGAAATTAAACAGGAAACAGACTGGGCAGATACAAAGATGGATCGGCCCCAGTGCATGTATAATTGATGGAAACATTCCTACTGCGCAGTGCATCAAATTCAAGTGAATATGATGAATCAGTGAATTATGAGGCTGTGATCTAATGGCCCAGATTCAGCGCGCAAAAAATTGCTACGAAGACAAAACATATAGTCGATGCGAAACATGTTTCCATATTCATTTCAATTAGATCAACTCTCTGATCCATGCATGCTGTGGAAAATAATGGAAAGGGGGAAATTGGAATTACGTGCTTAGAGCCACTGGTGGGCAGCACGACAGCCTGAGGAGATAAAGAGGAGAAAATCATAGAAAGGAAAAGTAAATGTAATCAAAAACAAAATGCAGGGAAATTCATACAAGTCAGCTGTCAGAGGGAAAAACACATTCCCCACAAGCAACAATCACAATCCATATATCATACAGCCATGAACCCCTCGTGTGTGTGTGTGTTTGCCAATGAGGAGGAAATGCACAGCGTACTGAATTATTGAGTTGAATTTTCACGGGCTGAAGGTCAGCGAGCGAGGGGGGGAAAACAAGGCTGATTAAAAATAGATGTTTTCTTATTGTCTGCCAGACCAAGTGCTGAAATATAAAAAAAACAAAAATGGAGACATGATTATTCTGAGAATCACCTCCATCAAAAAAAAAAAAAAAAAAGTCAGAATAAAGATGGACAAATATGAGCAGGACTGCAACATGACCGTGAAATCTGTGACAGACGAACACAGGTCAACAAGAATAATACACGCGACAGGAGCGGGCGGTAGCATTCGCTAAAATCTATAATTATTAACAAATAATCTTGATTCCACACTGCAATTGATTGTGAAGAGCTGGTGAGATTTATACATCCCCTGCGCAGTGAAACTTTACTAGAACACTGGTTCCTCAAGCAGGAGCCATCCATTGTGGCCTAATTGGATTATCAGTGGAGAATTACAAAATGGTCTCATGGCTTTGTCACTAGTCGTCTTAATGAGCTCTGTCCTCATAAATGTAGCGTTGGCCTTCTCTTACGGCCTAATTGATATTTCATTAGAACCTTTCTATTTATGATTTTAACGGCTTGGCCTATCGCGGTACAAGGCAGGACGGTTAACAGGACTAGCCGGAGGTTCCTTTTGGATATACTGTCAGCTTCAATGTGGTTCGAATGGAATCTAATAAAAAATAGGGGGATTTATGCTTTTACCCTTTGGATACTGGTTTACAAGAACACGGAGTCATTAAACACATCAGGCTGCCCCTGTCCTTCAAACACACACACACACACACATGCATGTATATGTATGGGATGCATATTTTATTGTAGTCCTTATCTAGAACACAGAAAAGGCAATTAACCTTCTCTGGAACTGTAATCTACATGAATTCCAAACACAACATTCCTCCTGTTCATCTCAAGTGGGGATTTAAACTGTTTTACAACAATGCTTGTGTCAAAGTGTGATGGCAGATGGTCAATCAAGATTATTAACTTTCCTGTAAGAACTAAAATACTGTTTGAGTACTTCACATGAAGAGCATCCTGGATTTACTCAAACGTCGTAGACTGGACTGTGAACTGTCTATTACAGCTTTGTTAGACCCTGATAGAGAACTACTATCAAATTCATATAATATGTAATATTGTGTTTATAATAGCAATACCTTCACTTGGACTAGTACTAATATTAAAACTATCAGTAAAGTGAACATTTACATCGACCAGATCTTGAATGAAAACAAAAAACAATAGTGATGCTGTGGAAAACATGGACTTCATTAGCTTTGGCTCAGCTAACCAAGACAAGAGTAGGTTTGGTCAAACCCTTGACACATTTGAGTGTAAATGACTTTAGATGCAGATCAGCGTAGTGCATCTCCAGGTTTTATTCACATTCATGCTTTCAGACATGTTTCATTCACTTTGGGTGTTGATCACTTGCACTTGATCTTTTCAAAAGTCACAAGATGAATTTTAGTGTATTCGCCTTTTGGGGTCTTTCTTTTAGAGTTTATGACGCAAGACGCCGATAAAACTTCATGGAGTGTGAGAACTTTGTAATAAGTGTCACCTGTTGCACTGAGATCAGATGGAATGGCTAATTTCAGTGGAGCAATTTACGACCGGTGCAGCCGGAGCCAGAAAGACAAGGAGCCTGGTCCTTGTGGGGGCTGCTTCGTCTCAGATTCATTAAAGTCACAAGGCATTCACTTGAGCCTAATCCCAATAAATCTGCCAGAAATTAAAATTGCTGACGGAATATATCATGAGATTTTCTTTTTTTCCCTCACAGCGTTAAATTTGGGATACCAGTGCATCTCTAATCTGAAGTGGTTCCTACTTGTTGGGTTTGCCTCATCAACTCTTAATTTGTTGTAATGTGTTTCCAGCCTCATTACTGTGTTCGGCCAGACAAGTGATTCCTCTCCTCCGCTTGATGAAAGCTAATGGTGGGTGCAGGTGGTTGGCTGCAGTCGGATACGGTGTTGGTTGGGGTGAACGCGCAATGAGGGGTAACTGTTGAGCTCGTTGAAAAGGACACCGCACCTGTCCCGAACCCCTGGACCACTTCAAGATGTGTCACACCCCTTGTTCCCCCGTTTCCTCTGTGAGGCGACGCCTCCACAGCCACATGGAGAGGGTGTGTGGGTGGTTCTTTGAAGCTGCAGGCCTCATTAGGTGTCCATCCACGACAAGAGGACTGGAGTGTGGAAAAGCCAGGTCTTAAATTCAAGACTTCTTGAAGCTATAATGAATGAAATCTAAGAACTAGGTCAATTAGGACGGATATGATTGAGTATCACACAGCCACAATTACACACACTTCCCCACGACTAAAGAGCTGAGTGTAAATTCTGACCCAGGTGTTTTTAGTAGCGGTGTGTAATATTTACACATATTAGGAACTTTTTAGGCCTGAAATTAAGACCCTGCTGAAACGGGGCAGGGGTTTTAAGACCCTGATGCATGTTGCTTCACTTCTGACACAGCCAACGACCCAGAGCTGCAGTCCATCACCCAGTAACAAGCTCCGCACTAAAGCAGCATCATTACGAGCAGAGGCCCCGCTCGTCTAATGACTTGTGTACGGACGAGGCCTCGTTTCGGCTCGAACGCACGGAGACTTATGAGCGCGGCTGCGTACAGAGACGGCTCGTAGTCACAGTGCGGTGGGGAGTAGAGAGCCATGGCACAGTGGATCTGCTCTGATCAAAGGGATGGGACTTTGATGAATGCTGTTCATTAGGCACACCCGAGTGGGCTTAAGGGAGAGGACATCAAGAGGGGGCTAACACAGGAGAGGAGAGAGGAGGAGAAGCTAACATATGGTATTGAAGGGTAAGGGATGAGTAATATCGGGCAACAATATGGAAACGCATCATCTTCACTGTCCAGCTATCTTCACACTGTGCTTCCTTTCAGTCCCCTGAGTGGCCACTGGGTGGAGACAGCTGTCTTGTGGGTAGCGTCCCTCTGCCTCCCTCACAGCATGAGTTCACCTGGACCTGTAGCATTTTTTTTTTGTTTGTTTTAATCTAAAACAAATGGGGTAGTGTGTCAGCGGAGGGACTTACGCGTTAATCTGAGGTAATGAATAATGAGCAGCCATTAAAAAGCACAGCCCACCTGACGGATTGTTTCATGGATGGAGGCTGACACTCACAAAATGGGGAGTGACGGATGAAGTCATCCTCCACTCATTAATATCTACAACTGGATTATGAGGTTAACGTCTGCTTCCTCTGCCGGTGCTGAAGTTGGGCTCAGCTGCAGATGCACGTCCGCAGCGTCATCATTGCACACGTGCGGGCTGTAATGGCGTAATGGAGGTCAGGGGCTAGATTCACTGCGACAGTCGGAGAGAAGGAATGCAACAACAATCTACGTCTTTTTGTGTTTGCAGCAGCGAACAAATTGATTTGGTACGCCGTCCGCCGAGATGATCGCCGAAAAATGTGAAGAGAGAGAGGCCCAGATGCCACGGGAAGTTTTCTGAGAGACCTGAGATTCAATTCCAGAGATATGAATAGCATTTCTAAAAGCAGTGCTCGGGAAATTAGACGGACAGACAGAAGAGGATGGGGAATATGTGTGCTTTGGACGGTTATTTTAAAAATCCCTGCTCACAGAGGCTGCTGTATTCATTCCAATTCCACTGCAATTCAATTTCACCAGGATAACCCACAATGTACGTATACATCTGTCTGGAGACACCTGCACACGTATATGATAACAACACCAGACAGAGTGGGACAAAGCATGTAAGACAGATCCAATCATTTATCAATAGCAATAACTGCCTATATAATATTCCCAGACATATACCATTATGAGCAGATTTGAATTTAGATGTAAAAGCCTGAAGTAAAATTTGTATTTCTTCACACTGAAGGGAACATTTTTCATTTTAGGATGATGTTGCAGCTAAATCCTCAGTCTTACTGGCTTTAGTTTTTAGCTGTCTTTACCATCCAAACAAATAAAGGTATAACCTCCGCCCATTTATTTCTGTGTTTTCCAGCAGGATTACATGGAACCCAAAGAACGGTTTTCCACAAAATCAGAGACCTGGGGCAAGAAAGAACGGATTCCATTTTATACGGAAAATCTGATAACCCAGATGGACGGTATATTTAGGGAACTGATATCAATGAGCGTGCGCAATTTGGTGCAACGTCATTAATAATAGGGGGGCTGATGGGACTTGATAGAGGTATGCCCACTAATGAGTGTCATATAATGTGATAATGACATTGTTGCATGTGCTCAAACTCAGTGTGGAGGGCAGATAAAGGAGGGGCTAGGTGGGAAATGTCTAATATCACACTCCCGATAAGGTGTGTGTGTGTATTGGTCAGGTGATATTTTACCTCATCACAGGACATTTTCATTAGCTTCTTCTGCCTCAGACCACAGGAGTGTTAAGCAAACAGAATGACAGGCAATTAGCTTCGCCTGCCTTCATCTAAATTACGCATCAATTATGAGATGATGGAGAACTAGACACATTTCATATGTGATGGTGCCGCTGGAATTAATGTGGAGCAAGAGGAAGAAGTGGATGTGATAAATGGTGAAAAAAAAAAAACAGGCTTTGCATTCTGTCCTGACAAAAAACATTATATATGCTCTTTGTGAAATTACAGTGTTATACGACACATTTCATGGTGTACAGTCTTGGGTGTCCTGGATTAAGATACAGTGGATGTCAAAAAGAGCCAGCTGGCTAGTTCTCTTATGGCCGTATTGTTTGCACCACAGAGGCACTCTGCTTTTGCTTTTGAGATGGATCCTTTATGTGACAAAAAAGGGAGGGCCCGAGCCTCCTGCGAAGGATAACTCTGCACCTCTTCATTACTCTTTATACGCACAATTAATGGAGGGTCTTCTTTCTCCTCTCTCCTTAAAGGGCACATCCTGAGTGATAAACTCTGGATGCAGAATGGTTTTGAATTCTGCTGAAGCGGTTTGAGGGATGGAGGAGCATGAGGGAGGGTCATAAACTGTGCTGAGGGCTACATTTGGATGTGGAAGTGAAGACAGCGAGAGTGGGCAGGACAAGAAAGGAGGAAGAGGAGGAGGGTCGCCCTTTGAACGCGGTTTGGTGATTGCAACTCGAAAGGCTACGTTCAAAGAGCAGAGTTAAACGATGGACGTCAACCTGAGAGAAGATCGGGCCACTGCTTCTGTCTGAGGAGCAAGCCGTCTTCTTTATAGAACGTCGCTGACATTTGGTGTAATGCACTTGCTCAGAGATAGATGTGAGAATCAATATCAATTTAGTGTCAGTCAGAACAAAGAGCGAGCGGAGCGAAATGTTTAACCTGTTGCTCAACACAAAAAACCAGCCGGGTTCCATCAAACAAGCCTCACAACAGCACGGCATACATGCGGAGTACATGCGTACGTGTTGTCTCACAGTATGCCAAACCAACCAGTTAAATGTGTGTGACATCTCTGATCTCCAGAGGAGATTAATGTCTCATTCCTTTTCAGGGATTCAAAACAAGTGTCGGAGCTGGTGTCACAAACAAATCTCAATTCAACTTCAAGAACCAATTAATTATAAATACCAATGCAGTGCCCATCTGGTACAAAGAGAATTGTTAATATGTAGACTTCACATTTTAGCCCCTTGAGAAAAACACACGGATGTTAGTTTGAGACAGATGTAAGGAAAAACGTCTCGCTGTACCGTCCTCCTGCTTCAAGACGACTTCAGGAGAACCACCCACCCGTTCTTTGGCAAAGTCATTCAGGCTCACAGCTGTATAACTCAGCGCTGGGTGCTGAATGCCTTGGCAGTCCTACGCCCAAGAGAAGGGGAATCCCTGTCTAAATAAAAATGCGGCTGGCATGAAGCCTTATAATTCACAATCCAAACACGCAGCCCAGCCTCGTCGCACGTCTGCCCTTCATCCTCTGATTCATAATGCAATGAAGTCACCCTGCTCATGACCACGTCAGTATCCGACTATAACTGTGTTTATGCGCCTGTTCGGAACCTATAACATCAGAACTAACAGGCTTTTCAGCACTTATAATAATTGTGACTATTGAATCCTATTTGCTTTCCACTGTATATGAGGAAACACACAAATAAAAAGACGTGGTAGATGGCAGGTGCCACTGTGGACGTTTTGACTGATGGACCAATCTACTTAACACAGAGCGAGTGTGTGTTTGGTTGACAGCTGCTGTGCTGTTTATGTGGCGATTGTTTTTTCTTTAGCATTCCCTGTGGTGGAATCAAACACTGTGGCTGACAGCAGTGTGATCCGCTACACATATCAACAACCTGAGCTGGGGGAAACTGAGTGACACACTTAAAGAAACACAAGCGTTGACTGGAGGAGCTTTCTCTACTTGCCTCCTCTTGCTAACAACAATTGGGAGGGAAAGGTCTCCATGCAAAGGTTTGGGCCTCACATGAGACTTGAGTTCTCATGATGGCCTTTACCAAGGTCTCAGTTAAGTTATTTCCACTCATCATTGTGAGACAAAGGCCAAGTGATGCAAATTTAAAAATATTTACGAAATAATTCTCAAACTTTGACCCAGCAATCAGCAGCTCTGGCATCCTCCATGCTGCTGCCGGCCAACTTTTACTTACGCTGTTATTCACTGAAGCAGATTATGAGATCAGTTTCACCCCATTAAATCACTGTAGATATACATGAAAGAACTGCTAGAATTATAATACTACAGATTGTTTGGTGTTGTTTATGGTGTTCATACTTTGATTCCTCAGGTCTCTCTGAAAGTGATTTTCTTTTCTGGTTAAACAACACTTCAGAGGATCTTGAAACCAGATCTTCCACTTTAAAGGTCAACGTGTCTTTTGAATAGGATTGTGACACATACTTTAGACACCCCGAGATGGTTTCAACAGGTATTGAGACTAAGACAAAAGCCTTGTCGCTCAGGATTACAGATGTTGGAGGCATTCTCATTCAGTAGATATCTTGTGAGGCCAGGATAAAGGCAAAGCAGAGTGTGAATGACAGCCAGCAGCGCAGGTCTCCATCAACTGATACTAGATCAGCAGATATTTCATTGCAGCTCGATAGCAAAATCTCTGTCGTGTAGTTCGGAGCTGAGCTGCCGCTATTGTGTCGGCACTCATTCATTGGCGCGTAATCCCATATTGAGGAGTAATCCACAGGCTGAGCAGTCAAAGAGAGCCCCCTCTCTCTTAACTCAGCCGAGCCTAACTGAGGTGCAGAAGGATACGACCACGCTGCCAGCTCTGTCTGCAGGGTCAGGGAGAGGTGAGAGCAGACTACACTCAGCAGCTCTATACACTCAACGGTTCTATAGACCCACTGGTTCTATACACTCAACGGTTCTATAGACCCACTGGTCATCAGCTCTATATATTCACAGGGTCTATACGGTCATAGATGTATACACTCCCCAGTGCTCAGCTCTATACACTTATAGACTCTATTCACTCATGGGCTCTACACACTAACCAGCTATATACAAACAGCAGCTCTATACACTGGCTAAAATTCACACACACACAAAGCAAAGTGTTGAATTTCAACAGACACAGAGAAAGGTCGAGCAAGATACAGCAGGAATGTTGATTAGTTGACATTTGTGTGCTCAGCAGAAAACCTGGGGGGGTGACGCATGTAAACACACACACACGCACACACACATTTCAAGGCATATGGTAGACTGATTGACTTGTCCTACATGCATCATTCATAATTCTGACTGTCTGCAAAAGATATATTCTTTGGGGGGGGGGATTTCCCACATCAGCACGCAAAAGATATATTCTTGGGGGGGGGGGATTTCCCACATCAGCACTCTGCTGTAATTTCCTGCAACGCTCGGGACACGCCACACTTGAATGGCAAGCTAAATTGCAGCGGGGAGCATTACCTAGGAAAGGTGCCTTCTAGCTCTGAGACAGGGCTATTAGCGCCGCAGTGAGCCCGATGATACGGCGGCCCCCAGGGAGCGGGCGAGAGAGAGCAGCTGTAATGATGACAGCCACCGCCACTCTCCATCTATCTGAGCTCCTGCTCCACTGGGCAGGTAATCGTGAGACACCAATCAGGCAGAATTAGCACGTCACTTTTTCTCTCAATCGTTCTAAATATGAGCTCATTTATTGTCAGGTGAAAAGCAAACTGGGAACTTATGCTATTATTTTCTATCATAACATAGGATTTAACTGGCTTTTACCTCTACCAAGACTTCTCATGAATTCCACAACTCTATGGGATGTCTGTTGAGTTTTAGTTTTTTTTGTCTTTGTCGTACTGGCCACCTGAGTTGTACTATGTTTTTACTTATTCAAATAGCAATCCTCAGGACAGAGACAAAACAAGAACAAAAAAAGGATATGCTACAGAGAAAGTAATTTCGTTTTTCTGACACAACATGTAGCTCGTCTCACTCCTGGCTGCTCTGCCCCAGAAAGTCGTCTCACCTTGTCTGGCAGTGTCGTGCACACTTGCGACACGCGCTCTCTCTCTCTCTCTCTGCCTTATCGCTATTAACCAGACACCAACTGTAACAAACAAGCAGTAATCCTCTTAGCGCCGCGGAAAAACACTGGCACTGCAGACCCGTATCGCCGTTTAAAGATCGAGACAAGAACTCTTGCACAGTTAAACACACTACTTATTTCGCGTCCTAACAAATTACCATTTCATTTTCACGTTTCCCGGCTTGTGGAAACAAGATCAACGGGAATCAGAATGCGCGGCCATTGAGGAATATTTTCGGCTGTGGCATAAAGGCAGGATGACGAATTCTTTAGGACCTGTTTGCTCTGAATTTGGAGTTCATTTCATGGTGTGCAACAGTATCTGCACAAAGCTTTGTAACAGGCCCCCGGGACAGAGCTGCAGACACAAAGTGCACGTGTTGGCATTCATGGCTCTGTGAGTGTGTGTGTGCGCACCACTAATGACCTTGAGTGTCTCCTGCCTGCCTGCCACTGTCACCATGCTGGCGCGGCCTTTGATTAGGAGTAATTAATGCTCTCACATCTGGTGGGAGCTCCCTCATCCCTTCTTAAATTTGGCCCTCTCTCAATTTCCCCTTGTGCTCTCCACATATCCCCTACTTCTTAATTCCACTAGCCATCACTCTTTCCAAAAAAGCCACACAGACAATCATTTATAATCTGCAGCACGCTATGCTTCTGCTGGTGTACGATGTTCTCCGTGCTCTCTCTCTCTCTCTCTCAGTGGAACTTAGCAGAGGTTTGTGTGTCAGTGTTGATGCGAGCAAGTCTCTGTCATCGTCACCTTCGCTGTTGCCCAGCTTTTGATCTGCTCTCCATGCTAACCCGCGCTGCTTCGCTGTGCAGGAGATGAAAAGGCTGTTTTCTGGCAACCTGAGCAAAGCCGGTCCCCCGGCAGTGATCCCTCACCAGTTTGGCCTCTCCCAGGAATTGCACATCACATGCTCCCAGGAAAAATAAAACTGGGGAAAATAAACAGTTTGCTGGAGAACGTCTCCTTCCAATTACCCGCAACAGATGTGAAGTGTGGCAGGGACACACACACACACACACACACACACGGGGAAATTCATTCTCAAAAGACTCTACAGTAGACACTAGTTTTTATCGGCTCTGATAGGCAGTGATGGACACAAAACCTTGATGAAGGCATTACCTTAGACAGCAAGGTGAAAGAGCTTTCTTTGCATTTGTGTTGAAACACATTTTACACAGGGGAAGTATTGGAAGGCAAACTTCTCTGGTAATGGGGAAAGAGTCATAGAGAGCCTTTTGTTAGCCATTCTTGCTCATGTAGATTAAAGTGATAACAGGACCAGGGTTACCACTCTTTGCATATTTTTTTTTTTTTTAAGTGTAATTTTCCAAAAGCAGCGGGTCCTTGATTGCAGAAATAGGCGAGTTAGAGAAAATCAGGCCCCGCATTTGGAGCCTGGTGACAGTCACACGCTAACGACTGAAATCAAAACTGCTCCATTTTCATCGCCTCTTAATGCTCCGCATCAGGTTACACAAGGTAAATCCGAAATGGCAACGCTCAGGGTTTAGTTACCACACGGTGACCGGCGCAGCTGTCAACACCAGCCCATTGACCGCTGTCCACGCAGCGGCACTCCTTTGCCTTTTGTCTCCCCCCGTCCCCTTCAGTTCCCTGGCTCAGGACAGAGAGCAGCTGACTGCCAGGGAGAGGTTCGTGTCCAGCCATTATCGCTCCCAGCGTGAGGCCACATGCAGACAGACGGGGCGGGGGAACCCCAGGCGTGTTTATCTGTTAAAAGCAGCCCTTTCAGTCTGTGCTGTATATCTTCCTGCTCCTCCTCCTTCGCTGAAAGAAAACACTCATCTTTTCCAAGAGGGTTTATTTATAATTCCCTAGGGGTCAAGATTTAAAATTAAAACTGTAATTTGTGCTGCTTGGAAAGGCATCTTCAGATCTCATGCATAACGTCAGATGGAGGATCGTATTGTTTCACTGTCGGTGACATTGTAAAAGTGGAGCTGAAAGTGATGCTGACCTGAGGACTCAGTGCAGCAGGGAGGATTGTGCCTCGTGTGAAGATGACTGGAGCTGGAGGATGTGCTAAACATTCAGCAGAGACGCACACAGGTGAAAGGCCGTCAATGCATGACCGCATGAATAAACACTGTCCCCCTGGTCCACTGCAAATTACAGCCAGAGAGCAAGTGATTGAGGTAATTGACGGCCCAGAACTGCTCTCAGAGTCACTGGACCAAACTGATTGGGTGTCCATGCACGTGATAACTACAGATGGTTTGACCTCTGTGCACATCCCCCCTTTCTCCCTGCAATGGTCTGTTCCATTTGAGCTTTCATCCATGATGATTGGCTGTGAGTGCAATGTGCATGTGTGCAATATCTTTTATGTATTTATTAATTTTTTTTTGGCACGAGTAAACGTGTCATAAAGTTTACAGTATATTGCCGATTAGTGATGAGGGATGCTTTGACAGCAGAAGTGAATTTGCAGCGAAGACATTATTTGGAGTCCGGGCAGTAGAGATCATCAAATGGTAAACGTGTTAAAAAAAAAAAACCTGTCATGCCCTGCCCATCATGAGGAGTTGTGTGGCCCTCCACAGCTGAACCTACGAGGTGCGCGGTGGAACAAACTCAGCTATTCACCACAGGTTTTCTACACATTCACTGTCATCGCTAAATCACCGACATCACCCCCGAGGCAGATCGCACTTTAATGAAGTGACTTCGCTCAGAAAAAGACTGGGAGATACTTTAGCTGCAGCAACAGCATTAATGTCTCACATCGAGGAGAGGTGACGGTTCAATTGAGAATCCAAGTCTTTTCTCTATCGCTGAATGAGAGCTAATGCATCAATACCACGGTGAGTAATTAGGGGTTCTAGGCCATCTTTAGATGGATCAAGACATTAGCAGCCACAGGCGAAGGAAATGAGCTGAGTCAAAATCATTTATATTGTTCAAACAAATTGAAGCTGAAAGCGGTCGTCCAGAGTGCGGCTCTGCATTGTTCTGCATTCACACAGTCAAATGAGTGAAGACCTGCATTCCTATTCAGAACAATCCACAATTACTGGAACTTCACAGCACATCTGAATAGAATAAATAAACCTGGGAAATTTAAAACTAATCAAGCCTGATGAATTATGCAGAGAGGTGTTCCGTGAGCTTGACGTGACCGGCTATGCCAAAAAGGAGAAAGGGGAGGGGGGGCCAGGGGAGATTTTTCTATTCTCGATGATTTATCCAATTCTATTGAATGCAGGACAAAGAAGGAGCGGGCGTAGGCACCCACAGTACGGCACCCACACATCTAAAGCCCTGATAGTCCCCTATGGAGATAAAACCAGAGCACGCATGAGAAAGCAACATTAGTCTTGCAGGAGCATTACAGAGACACAATCTGTTGGCTTAAAAGAGCTCAGCTCTAGAGTACCCTGCTGCAGTGCATGAGTCCTTGCGACAGATAACAACATTTCCAGAATGCATGGTTTCATTTTTCATTTGCTATCTCTTCCACATCTCTTTATGCACAACATCCCGTTTTAATAGTTTTGTTCATGAATGAACACGGTTTGAAGTAGTTTTTTCTGGAGTGGATGCCCGTGTTTCATCACATCTACCGGCATGGCCACATAATACAGAAGCTAACAACTGATCAAAAGAGAAAGGCGTACACGCAGCCATGCAGGACTACAACTCCACACGTGCACAAAGTCAGTGTGTACATCATCGAACAAAGGAAAGACATCTCCCTGAGAGATCCATTTCCAATTCCCAGATTACAGCCCCACTGGTTAAACGCTGATTGAAGATTATTTAATCATCTCCAAGAGAATGTCTGTGCATATCTTAGACCAGCAAAGATTGAAATAAGATTCTGGTCAGGGACTCTAATTATGGAAATCCTTAGAAGAAATATTGAACTAATCACTCGTCATTTACATGTTCACAGGAAATTACAAGTTACAGCCACTTGCTTCAACGGGAACAGTATTATGAATTTATTAAGTGCCATATACATAAAGCTTGAACATTCTGTCCACAGGTAGTGAGGAGGATAAGAAAAAGAAGTGCTCAACGTCCGAGCATCTCTGCAGGAATGACTTTCAAATTCTGTCATTTCTGCAGAGAGGAAAGTTGACAATGACTAAACGAGCAGATGTTTGATGCTTTATGCAAATAGTCTCGTTCGTTTGAGGCCGAGTCAGCGCTAATACGCTCCGGGCAAATTTATAAAAAAAAAATTTCAGCAATCAGAAATGCAAATGTCTCCATATTTTAGCATTTTGTTGTTATTTCTGCAGTCAACCTGGGTTTTCTCTCTACTTCTTCTACTCTGAGGACTCCGACATGTTCCAAAGTGTGAACGGAGCCAGATGTGTTAATTCTAAGTTCAAAGAGCCATCAGACAGCAGGTGCATGCAGAGAACATCGGGTTCACACAAAATTAGCCTTTTAGAATAACAGCACACCAGAATTCAAAAGCCTGTTTCATGTCGTGTTAATAAATTCATGTCAGACTCCCCAGACTGCTGAGGTTTTACATCCTGGTCAACTTAAAAAAAAAAAGATACAACACCTTCAATTAAAAAAAAAAAAATTAACAGAAAGATAGTTTGACTTTTATTTTTAAATGAGCTAAATATATCTGGAAAGTCCTTCCAATTGATTAGAGCTCAACAGTAAATCACTAATGAAGCCATTTTTCTGGCAGCTAACATTCAAAATCATTGTCATTGAATGTCTTTGGCAGGACTGTCCAAAAACTAACCGTGAGATTCATATTGTTGGTGTGCGTTTTCACTGCCGTGACGTGAACATCCATAATCTCCACACCTCCACTGTAAAGCAGTCACCGATTCAACTCGTCATTTCCCCATAGTGGAACTAACAAATAAATATCTTATCTGACAGGATGAAACTGAGAAATATTTACAGCTCCCTGTCAGATGAAACCTCTGAATAACCCCTGGAAGTTATAATATACTTTCATGTGGGAGCTCTGCTGAATATCTGGAATTGTGCAGAGGAAAAACAAGGAGAAAAGAGAAGTAAAATCAAGACAGTTGTCTGTTTGTGTCTACCAGTAATGTCCTTGATCATAAACAGTGAAGCTGTCAGCTTAATATCCTCGTCTATTGAGTGTGGCCCAATCAAAGTTTAATATTACACACACGCACACACACACACACACACGCTGTCACAACAAAGTTACTTAAATACACATACAGTCACACCCGCTGTAACACAATCATTTACACCTGCTTCCAGCTGTCGCTTTGAAGCAATGAAAGTCACAGTCTAAAGGGAGAGAAAAGTAATAGGATTGCTCAATTAGGTACCAAATGGCTTTTTGGGGGGCACTATTTCATCTCCACTGCCACTGCAAGCAGAGTGGAAAGAGTGGCAGAGGCATCGGTAAGGTGAGTGCAGACATAAGCTGCATATCGGAGTGATTTTATTGCCTTTAAAACACAAGCCTTTTCCATGCCGCGGAATTGGGGCTCTCAAGGTCTGTCACCCAAATTACCTTGATAACATCGTATACCGATGACGACCAGGTGCAGCTGAGGCATTCACTGATGCTATAAGTAAGATTACATTCCCATGCAGTGCTACACACTGCGGTTTTATTTGTATTAATGGTGGGAGAACAAGGGGAAATACTCCTGTGCAGTGACATTAAAAAAAAAAAAAAAAAGACACAATGACTTTGTCCGGTACTCGACAGAAAAATGTCCCCGGCGCTCTGCAGACTAAGACCGCGGACAATAATGACCGCTCATTGCCTCGCCCCCTTCCTTTGCATCAAATCAAATTGCCACTTTTAAAAATAACAATAACAACAGGGAGGCGAAAGTGGAAAAAGCAATTTGGAGATTTAAGCCATCTACTGTAATTACCCTCACACACTGATGTGTTCTCCCCAAGAGGTTGTCACACACAGAGGACCAAAACCAAAGGTTCGCTGTTTAACTTGTTGTCAGTCTGGGCTTTGTTTCCAGGCTCTCAGTGCGCCATTATGTCTGGAAGTACATTCCACTCTAAATACTGCACGCAGACTGAATATAAAGATGGACAACGTGACTCCGCTTCCTGCCACTATCAAGGAATCCAGCCAAACGGTCCTGGAGCACATTTGGAGTCTGTGCAGTAGTGATCTGAGGCTGGAGCAGCGACAGCCATACATGCACTGTTCAAGTCATGAGTCCATCTCAGCTGTCAATCATGATGTTATACTGTCTCATCGTACTCACTGTGGGGAACAGAATACACCCAAAATTAGAAATCAGCGCCATACTGATACTGTAAAATATTTCAGAGGCTCAAATCATTCTAAATCGAGGCAGATGCAGCTCCTGTAAATTCATAAATCCAAGTCCCTGAATTACCCGTGGCAGTCCTAGATCAATAACATTCACAACATGCTGCTATAGATCCTACACCTTAACCTGAGTTTCTGTGACTTCAGGGCTTGAGCACTGAAATATTGGTATTTCCAACCATCCCCTGCATTATTTACCATATTACTAATTCAGTACGGCCTTGTTATCCGGGTCCTCCCTGTGACCTGCTCCTCCTGGGCAGCACCGCCCTAATTGCATTCAGGAGATCTGTGGTGTAGAACTGTTGAAATCCCTGACGGGGCAGAAATGAGAATATCAATAAAAAAACAGACCCTGGATGATCTTTGCTCGTGGCAAAACGGCTCTGCAGCACAGGCCTGGATGGCGAGGTTCGTAATTACATTCCTCTGAATAATTGAAATCACTGTGTGCCGTGCGGCTGCTAGTTGAATTTCACATCATTTTAGATCATATATTTTACATGCCGTGTCTGTGGCAGTGACTCTAAGAGACGTTTGACATGTCACAGGCGGCTCAGTGAGGACGCCCGAAGAGCCCGGTCAACGGATGACGACGACGGCAGCTTGCTCAAATACGTTCAGTCGTCAGTCCACGGACCTCACGCGCTCCTGGCTGTCGCACAAATGTGCTTTCAACGGACCCTTCTCACGTTAGCCGATTCTACAACCCCGATCCACAAGGTTGTGGTAGTTATCTGTGGGAGGGGGGAGGTGCTCTGGTCACTCTGCTCCCATAAATTGCCACTGGAGTTTATGGCGGTGCAGTAGCAGAGCAGGTCTTGTCAGTTCATTATCACAGTAGTATAGCCTTCTCTTTTCATGATGCCTGCTCGGCAAGGATTTATATCCACCACTGTGTGTGTGTGTGTGTGTGTGTGTATACACAACCACAGTGTTTCAATCATCAGCTTACGCTAGGCAGAAATATTATTCACAGCATCATCTCATCATCAGCCGCTGGTGGCTGATATTTGGTTTGTTTGCATTTTGATGATTAAATTAGATGTGGGTAAACCAGTGGGACAGCAGATGCCATGTTTCCTAACCTCTTGTACACTGTGCCTAAATTCTTCCTACGGCAGCTGCATCACACACTGACCTTTACCGGAAAAGAGTGTCTCTTATCTCCTTCTTGCTTGATTAGCTGCCCATGAGGTTACAGCTCTACAGGACCATAAATACGCTTGCATCATAACTGTCTTGTTATCGGACATTGCAGGGGCTTAATATGTTTCTTAATTCTAATTAGCATCAAATAGTAGCCATTTACTACTGAGATAATGTGAAGGTGACTGTATGTATAGCATAGCTAATAACATGCTATAAGAAAATATGTATTAAATACAAGGGAGGTCTTTTTTTTTTTTACATAGTATGTGGTCAAATTCACCAAGAACATTCAGTGTTTTTGATTGTCAGTATTTGGACTGTAATATTGAGGCTGAAAATCAATCTCAGTTTGTCCACACACCAGCTATTATCTTTTTAATGTCTCTTTTTATAATAGAGATAATTGTATTTCCTGTGAGAGAAATCATGGCTCAGTGGCCCGTTCATCACATGCTTATTATTTGAAACAAAAAAAAAAAAAAACAACAGCAGCAGCACACGAAATACTGAAGAGTTAACATTATCAACACACAGCTCTTGGTTCAGTGATTTAGAAAAGGGAAATAGCCAGTGATAGTCATCGACTTGTGTTTGTGAGGTGTTGCTTTTCCATATCAAAAACTGACTATTAGAACCAGCTGAATCATTTATGGATGAAAATCTCACCCTCTAATGGAAAAGGCTGATATGGGAGCAACGCTGTACATGTATTTATTAATTCCCACAACAACAGAAACATCTCTGTTCAGCTGTGTTAAACCACAACTGGTGTTTTAGGTCTGGAGCAGACATGAACCGACGTGATTGGATTATTGGAACAAAAGGAGTAAAAAGAAGTAAGGATGCCGGAAAATATGTATATATAAACAATCCTTTAGCTGTGCAGAGATTTTATAAATGTCTTTCCAATGTCTTTCTTTCTTGTTCATCCAGCTGCAATTATGGCCACCGCAGCCTGCATGAAGTGTTAATCTCCAAACCAAATTATCCAGAATAATACTCTAATTCAATTGAAAGACAGAGCTGAGAGAAGACCCCCCAGTTCACTTAATGACCTGACCGATGATTTAGTGTGTGAATGTGATTCTAAGACCCCAGATCTAATCGTGCTCAGCAATTCTGTGTGTGTGCAGCGTGTGTGACCTTGGTTAATATGCCCGGTCCAACACACATATGGTCTTTCTTTTCAATCACCTGCGGGATTGATTCCGCACTGTGACCTACAGTTCAAAGGAGGGGATGATTGCTGTTTTAAATATGTCTCATTATATACAGAGGACGGTAATATTCTTCGCTAGCATAACTCTGAGGGCTAACCCTTCCTCCCCTGCGGATGCGATTCATTTTTTACTAGCCCATCAGTCATGGGGCTGAGTGGAGACACATATCATCATCACCAAACGGCTCTGACATGAGATTGACAAAAAAAACAGCCAATGTCTGGCTAGTGGCGGTTTTATCGTTGCCTCGGACTTAGTGGCACGCACGCACGCTCGAGGCCTTCGTTGTCGGTTGTCGCAGAACAAGGGCGGCAAGCTGCGTAGCATCGTGCGGTCCCCGCCTCTCACGGTCAAACCAGCAGCTATACATCCTGGCAGGCGGTCTTTCCCTGCGGAGCTCTGCAGCTGTATCCTCAGACAGAGCCTATCCACAAACACCGCGTCGCAGTGCATGTAAACAAACCATGCACAGAGGCATAAATCTACCAGAGGACCACCGAATGTAAACACATCTTCAGATCCCATCGGTTTATTCTCAAGAGATGCAGGGGAGAGCGCGCAGATCGCGCCGCTCGCCGCTCGCGTGCACTTGCTTTCAACTGGGGAGGGGACTGCAGGTCATATCCTATAAGTAGGTTGGCACAATGTATTAGAAAAGCAGAACTCATACATATTTGAAATCTCTCCAGGTGCTTTACAGTGGGACGCTTCTTTTGCTATTCACACCAGGGGGATAAAAGGCCGCGATCGCATGCATCAAGCTGTTCGCCTCTGCTTCCCCGTTTGTGTGGCGGCACGGGCTGATCAGTGGATGGGGTCCGGCGCTGGCCACAAAGCCCACTCAGATAAAAGAGAGAGAAAACAGAGAGGAATAGGGATTACCTCCTTCAGGTGACCTTCCTTAGACACGATGAGGCGGAGAGGGAGAGAGCAGTGCGGTGAAAAAGACTCTGAAAGGCTAAGACACATAATCCTATTTTCTTATATAGTGAGAGCAGGGCTATCCTCGCATGAGGATGTACGCTGACTGCAAACTATACTGTTATCTCCACTCAGAGATACTGTAGGGATTGGATTCCGTCGGATTCAATCAGGGCAGGGCTCAGGAAATCTCCCGACTGCTCACAATCCAGGGAGGACACAGCCGCTCTCAGGTGTAAAAACACATGTATTCATCAAGCAGGCAACTCAAGCTAGGGGTGGTAATCCTGGGAAAGCTAGCAAGAGCAGGCTACACTTTGAAAATATGCAATCGATATATATATATATATATACCTGCTCCCATCGGCCGTCTCCTCAAAGCTACACCCCCTAAAAGACACAACCGCATCAACTGTGATCCGTCTTGTTCGGCAGAGGAATTCACTGCGTGTAGTCAAACAGGGTGTCTAGGCGCAAACTAACTAGCTGGTTATCATCTGTTTTTATATCCATTTCTCTTTAGATGACTTTATTTAGTGCATTTTTGATGGAAATTAACAGGATTTCAACAAATGAGATGAACACTAACCTTTTACTGACTTGAAAGCAAAAGCACACACAAACAAAATAAACACATGATCCATCACTACATGCAGAGTGCTTTACAGCGGCCAGGGCATTGTTCTTCACTGTATCAAGCTGGAACAAAACACACACAACTGTGCAATTTATTATCTGATTGGCTGACGTTCAGTCAGGTTTACAAGGCCTGTTTATACATCAGACGAATGAGAAGAATGAGAATCAGTGGGATGCGCTCAAGCTCAAACATGGATTTGCATTCAGGCTCAGACACCGTCTCCATTATCTGGGCCCAGCTCTGCTGGCCTCCAACTCTCAGCTCAATAAATATGGATATGAGCAGAGATTTATTGACAAAAGTTGCTGAATAAAGCCAAGGCACAGGAAACTGGCTATGAAATATTACTGCTCAGAAGAGATGGCTGCCCTGTTGTGACAGATGTGATGAAATGATTTGTTCTGCCAAAGCAGGTCTGCCGCCTAATTAGCCTCCTAATGCTGCCTTTATTACCTGGCTTTGTCTCTCGCCTGCATCCACCGGGAAGCGTGCAGGCAGCTCCGGGGAAAAAAACTAAAGCAGTTATTCAAAGCAAAAAGGCGACAGTGCAGAGGGTCCAGACTCATTTGAAAGTGCGTCGTGGTGACTCAGCTGCAGCGTTCACATGCATTTGCGGGTCTCATTTGCGGAGAAGGATGGCTAACGTGACTGTGACCCTGGCTGTGGTCGGAGCAGGTGGGTAATCTGAGGAGCGGGACGGGAGCCAGGGTCTCATCCAGCCAGCCCGGGACTCAGCCGAGCACCGAGTCTCCTCACTTTGTTCAATAGGCCCAGAAATCGCTATATTAGAAGCAGCACTGCAGGGTTCAAGATTAAAGTCTGGCTGCACCAGCGAGGGACTGGAAGTGGACCTTTAACCCGACTTAAACACGTCCATCCATCACGGAGAGCCGGCCAGTGCTAAGAGGTTAGGCTGCAGTTACAGGGTTGACCCAGAGACCAAAGACAACGCTGCAGCTGTGCCCTATAAATCTCCACATCTGACAGCATGCCCAAAGCTTTTTCTCACCGCTTCCAATTGGTATGTATACAAATTACCCAGTGCGGTACCAGACACAGCCTCTTAGTCCAACATGTAGCTCATTGGAACTAGGTAGGAGCCACATGAGACTGAGTTCCAGTTCATCTTATCTGAATCAATTAAAGCCAGTGCAGTGCCCAGAGTAACGACCAGTTTGGAATGGGCTGCGTGTCTGACCTGATGATGCTGGTCGCAGTCTGGTCTCAGTCTGTAAAAGTGCCCTTGCAAGTGAAGTCCGACTGTAGCTGCACGCAGAGCTGTTCAACTGTTCATTCAGAACTGGAGAATCAGCTGTTGCTGGGAACGTGCTGATGTTGTGAATGTTCTGTTGTTCTCATGGTCGACAACAACACTAGATTGAGAGCCTGTCTATTTAAAACATTGATATTGACCATATCTTATGTCCACCTTGCACCAAAGCATACAATGTACTTCCTTGGGCCCTTAAGAAGGCACAAACTACATGTGAAGCGGATAGGATAAATGTTTTTTTAAAGATATATGAGCCTCAGGCAGACAGTTTTTCAAAATAAAATGGAGCTGCAAATTACAGCTATTTCCTGCAACAAATTTGCCCTGACAGTTTACCAATAAGCTGCACGTGATCTCTCAAACAGCCCGGCCATCAAATCCTGCTTCCCTTCCCAGCAATGAAAAATGCCCCATTCCCAGTAATCTTTAAACCACAGCTTCATCTCAACCGCACCTGACCGGAGCTCGACCACGCCTATGCTTTTTGCCTACAGAATCTTGAATCTTGGAATGTCCTCCTCCTTCAATGGCCACCCGTACCTGACAGCGTGTTATTCTTCCATCCATCCTGTATGGAGAAACCACTCGCCGCCTCCACCGCCTGGAGCCTCCGATGAGTCTTTCATTAAAGCTAGTGTCAGTTGTGTGGCCCATCTTTTCTTCCAGCCTTCTCAGGCTCTAAGGGCACTGCCAAATTGCTTAAGGATGGATGATCTGTCAGGAGGGTCCAGAGGAAATAGAAACATCCTTATCCATCACTGGGATCCCGTGAAAGGCACGCGCGCGCGCGCGCACACACACACAAGCACACACAAAGAAACACAAATGGAGACATACAGCCAGAGACAACAAACATTCAAGCATGCACCCTGTTCCTGTGCACCTCCAGCATCACTTTGCCTGCTGAGTTTCTCAAGGCTCCAACCACCCTGTCAGGAACACGACTGTGTACTTAGTATTGAGTAGAAGTAGCTTGGTCTCATACTCTACATGGTATATTTGGCCTTAATACAAAGGTTATACCACCAAACAAACCAGTAACAGCATTTAAGATACGGTTACTGTTAAAGAAAGAGGTATTTGGTATTTGCACACAATGCAATGATTACACAAATCAGTTTATCTATCTATTAATTCTTCTCTCTTCTTTCCAAATGAATGTCCCATCCTTGGATTCCTTTCATGAGTTGAGGCATAATCCTGCAGACAAACCAACCAACCTCGATCAAAACCATTTTCGGGATTAAATTCCTCGATCCATAACATATCAGGAGTTCTCAGCTGATCCAAACAGCATCATGACGCCAAGTTTCACAGTAATCCATCTAAAACATTTAAAAACAAACCAACCAACACACATACGAGTAAAAACATGACGTCCCAGGCAGAGGAAATAATTCTATTCATAAATAACTGAGAGTACTGCCAGTGCTTTAGTACTTTAAAAGAACACAATCATCATTTACTGTCTCTCTTGTGTTTATGCATCCATCAGCATGTGTGTGATGGAATGGTCAACCAGAGGGATGATAAACAGGCTACAGGGAGCTCCCTGGTTTTTCTTACTTTATTCTCTTCATATTCCAGAGGCAGCACCACAACAGCATGTCTCCAAAATGTAATTTGATCTTTTCTCTTCTTTTTTCAAACATCCCCCATGCAGCAGGCTTCCTTCACCGACTGGATCTTTGTCCCTTCAGATTTTAAAGACAAATCAATCAAACTAGTAATATCTGTCTGTGGGGGAAATGTCTGGCTTTGTAATTTATTGCACTTTTTTTTTTCAAAACTTTAATTAGATGGATGACATCCAGTAGCAAACTATCAGTTACAAGTGTCAGATGCAAAAAAGCAACAAGGAGCCCGAGCCTCGCGTGTGTCATGTGGTTACTCTATCTTTCAGCGGGTTGAGAAATGACTGGCAGCGAGACCGTCACACCTTTTTGCGGTCCCCAAAGAACGCTGTTATAACTGAGGCCCAATCCACCATGACAGGTCAGGCGTGACCTTTAGACCTACAAGACATTACTGGAGCATCTGAGCATGTCAGCAGGAGAGGGTGGAGACTCGGAGGATGTTTGGGGAGAAAGAAGGGAGGTGTGATGCCGAGGGACGCTCAAGGCTGGAGGGGGGCGGCGTCTTTGGGCGGGGGGGGACTCGCAGAGGTCAAGCGGTGCTGGTGGTTATTGAAGAAGCCCCCATAAAATTCTCTCTGGGTCCATGATTACACTGTCAGGCTCCAGAGAGAGGATGCAGGGGGGAGGAGATGTGGAGGGATGTCTCACATAAAAGCCACTTTTTCCTCTGAACGGGTCCTTTGAACGAGCGTCAAGCAAAATTTGTGATTTAAATCCATAATTCACAAGCGAGGCAGATATTTAAGGCATTACAGCAGTTTTCCAGTCATGCACTCCACAGAAACACCAGATGGATGGATGGGGTAAAACAGCAGCACTGGCCTGCGGACTTTATTTACTGTACGCTTCCATCGGAAAGCCGAAACAACATTCTTCTTGTCCATGCTGACAGATGAAAGTGTGACACATTCCCTCTTCAACCATCGTGAAGGACGTTGATAGGCAACCAAAGCCGCGGGCGATGGACTGCTGACTTTTTTTTTTTTCCTGTGAAATATAAATGCATGCAATCTATTCTGCTGTCAAAGGCCCGTGATCCGCGGAAAGGCCGTTTGACACGGTCACTGGGAAAGGGCTTTAGGCAAACAACGGCAGAGAGAGAGAGACGCCATATGGACATGGAGTTAAACAGTTATTTTACACGGCTGCAATATGGGACGGTGGAAATGAATGAATTAGACCCAGCTAATCTGACATACACGTGTTAATCCATCAGAAGGATCAGGGCAGCAAACTGATGACAGGAAAATTACATTATGTGCAAAATGAAAGAATAATCAGTAGACAGAGCTACAATATTAAAAATAAAAAATAAACTAAACCTAATTTCTTGTCAATGAGAAGAATTATATTCTACAGGATGGCTTTTAGTTTGAAATCCCTACCTCCTCGTTACTCATTATCCAAAAGTGTTCCTGTAAGATTTCTGCCAAGTGTCAGGGAGTTCACTGAGGAGAACGTGATATGTCGGGCTCTGGCTGTGTGGTGGCACTGTGGGACAGGCTAGTGTTTCTGCAGATGTGAAGGGCAGTTTGAGGACGGCTGGGTTTTCTGCTAGAAAAAAAAAAAAAAAACAGGCTATAAATACAGAGAGAGCCAACAGAAACCCAGACCAAGTCCACTGGGAGAGAGACTCGACCGGTATGTGAGCACTTACAGAGACACTGCCGCTCAAGCACTGAGGCCGGAGACGCTTCGTTGTTTAACTTTATTGGTGCAGGAATCCATCTAAGTGCTTATATCCTGCATCCTTTACATTATTTATAGGCTGGTGCTATACTGTCGCTCGGAGTCTCTATTCACACCGCAGTTTCTGGCTTTACTTAAACACAGAGTTGTGGTCCGGTAAAATGACTTTAGAGAAAATCCATTCACACTTGTAGGTGCGGCCGAGTGGAGACTAATGTCAACAGCTTGGGCACAGCGCGTTTACAACCACACGACAATGAAGGCCAACCGCTGGTTGTATTTTAATGATTACGCATTTTGAACACCCCAGGGAGAGGTACATTTAGGCTGGTGGGCCGGCATGTACAGGCGGGGGGGGGGGGTTTGAACGCTGAATTGACTTTTCACAGCAGCACCCTTGGAAGCAATCAGTCATTTTGACTGGTGCTGTTTGTGTTAATGTTAACGCCTGTTCAGTGGCCCTCTGCCTCGCGAACGTTCCACCCACAGACTGTATTCCGCGGAGCGTGTTCCTTCCTGCCTGGAAATTATGTCGCGATCTCCAGCTGCTGAAGGAGTCTGCACCACTCGGCGATGCGTGCATCCTCTCTCTGTCTCTCTCTCTCTCTCTCTCCACAGCGGCTGACGTATAACTGGAACCGAATCTTCTAACCTGTGCACACAGGCTGCCTTTGAGTCTACCAACACACACATATCAGTGTGTAATGTCCCAATATCGCATCCTCGCCGGCTGATAAGACGATAACGGCAGAGTGAACGTCAGTCTTTAGGGTTGAGTGTCTGTCTGCGTTTTGTTTTTTTAGCTGAATGAAACAGCTCCCTGCCCCCCCTCCTCCAGGAACATTATTAAAAACAAAGTGTATCTCATTGGATCTCTCTCCCCTCCTCCCTCCCTCGCCTGGTTTTCCAGAGGCAGGTCACTATCTGCCATGCCCGTGCACACTCACCGACTCTTATCGCTGCTCACTCCCCCTCAAACACGACCTGTCAACAGACAATCAGGCCAGGAAAAGGGGAGGTCACCTACACCGACATACTGATGGCTCCCAGTAATGATATCCTAAAGAGAGAAATGGGCACGTAAAGAAGATAAAGCCCACATAGCCCACACCCGCGCTGCTATATCTATGGTGCTGTAAAAACAACATTATGTCGGCTCCATGCGGGCAAGAGGGAAATGATAAAGCGGGAAAAAGGGGTTATGGCAGTAAAACAAAGGACGGAATAAATGGGAGTTATAGAACTCTTTTTATGATTCAATCATTCAGTACACTCACTATGTATTTTATGGGTTTTTATTCTAATATACATAAATATGGTTACAATCTGCCAGCAGCTCTGTAAAGCTGAGTTCAATGTAAAATGTCCACTAAAAGGACAACATGAAGGTACTGAGCAGGTGTGGTGCATGTTCAGGACAGAATTTTAAGGAAGACTCACAATTCAAATACTCTACAATTATCACTGAAGGAGAAGCGGCAGTAACAGTTGATGGTGACAGAGGGAGTAGTAGTAGCAGCAGCAGCAGCAGTACTAGTAGTAGTAGTATTAAATTAATTTTTACATCAAAACTGCTAGACGTAAAATGCAAAACCCTTTCTATATAGAGCACTCTCATGCCACAAATAATCAAACCTCCCATGGACAGCCGAGTCCTTGCCAGTCTAAGAAATGTGTACTGTCACCTAGAAAATGCTTTGGCGACAGGCCATTACAGAACAGTCACTTTATTCCAACTGTGTCACTGGCTGATCTATCTCAGCCCCGGTGGGGTCGACTCACTTGATTGACATGGCCGGCACAATGCTGATCTCCACCACTTGAAGCGGCTCGCTCTCGGTCTGTCAAGGACAATTACAGGGCTCCGCAGCTGCCATTCAGCAAAGCGCTGCTACATGAATCCAATACAAACAAGCCGAGCACGGAGAGGAGAACAGAAAGAAGATACTCCGACGCCTGGCACACAACAAACTGCTGATTGGTGTCAAAAGGACCGTTTGGGGATACAGCTATTGCCGAGCAGGAGGAGCGGGGATGTTGATATTTACAGATCAGTGGACAGAACTGTAGTTATCGCCTGTGAACAGCCAGGTGAAAAATCCACTGGCATGGCACTCAGCAGCAACATCCATCCACGCAGTACGTCCTGGGAAATCGGTAATAACTATCAAAGCATTCAAAATGCCATATTTACTGAGTATAATATTGCAATACTACAACCTAGCCAACCAGCCAACAAACAAACAGAAGAGGAGGAGCAAACACATAAGCTCCGTGGGGGAATGAATGATTATTTCCTTTTCAATTTCTTGGCCAATTCATTGTGCACATAGACAATTACAAGTTCATGCATATATTTTTGAATCCATTCACATGAGCGATAAAGCTGGAGAACGTGTCAACCCCAGGAGACCACATATTTCCTGGCTCAACGCTCATAAACCCTAAATTGATTTTCAATTTATATTCCTTTCTGTGTAGTGGCCCCACGTGATGCAGTTTCTGACCCTCTGTATCTCTGTATCTTCTCATTCTGTCACGCTGGTGAGCACAAGGTAATCCACAATTACTACACAATGAGACACGATAGTCATATGTGATAAAGTCTGTACAGTAATTACAGACAATGAAAGCTGTTTATTCACCGTCTCAGAGACAATGATGCATAACGACTTGGGCGGCAGGGCTTGTTTTGCTTACGCAAACTTTGGGACCATAAAAGTGAGACCTTAGAAATACAAAGGAACGTTTCAGGAAGACAATACGACTCAGACTGGAGATATACAAATATGATTACATGTTAAATCCGTTTCATAAAAACACTAGATGAATGAGCAGAAGTGAATAGATTAGGGATGGGGCCGTAACAAACAGCAACTATAATCAGTCACACTGAGACACTGTGTAACGGGGTGATGTAATAGTATCACAGCATCAATGATCTAAGAGAATGAATCATGAAGTACTTTCTATTTTAATAACTTATGTTAAACCCAGTGTCACACACAGGTGCATAAGTTTTATTAAATATCGGAAAAATAATATCAAGTGCTAAAAACTGTAACTCACTGAATAATTCATCCCTTTCTACATAGAAATTGAAATGTCAAACAGTTTTGAGGGTCTCCACCTCCACCTGTCCTATTTAAAGTTGACAACTGTAAACAATATTGACACAACACAGCCCTGGATAGATTCTTGGAAACTTCACTCCTCAACTGAGCAATGACATTCCACGTAAAATATACATCTGCCTCTGGTACGATGACAGGTCGCCAGGTTCACTTGCAGTCGCCCTCCATCCCCTTGAGGAAGACATTACCCTTTGTAACAACTATGCCATATAAAAATACCTGCTGGGTTCCAGAAAATGTGTGATGGTTTGTATGAAAAGCTCATGCAATAGATAATGATAGTCATGGAGGATAATTACAAATGTGCTATCTTGTTAAGTTGTCATTGCCAGCGCAGCTCGTATCCTCGGGTCCTGTTCTCTCATGCGGCGCCGCTCCCTCCGCGGCGTGAGATGTTTGTACCTGTCCTCCATGAGAGGATCCTTTCACAGCGAGGCGTGCTACCCTCCCAACGTGCACCCAACCCAAACCCAGAGAGCTCAAAGCGAGGCCCTGTAATCAAAGTCCCCGCTGTGTTTATGGCCCAGTGAATCAGGGGCATGGACAGATTTACCCATAGGCCTCCGTAGACCTGTTCCCAACATCTCTCTGACAAGAACAGACACAGCCCCCTGCTAATGACAGCTGAAGCAGGCATCAGTGATGGATGGCTTCTGCTAACAGAGGCACCTCAGCGAACCTGACGCAGCGCTGGCAAATTCTCTCCCGATTTTTTACCGATAATCAGGCCAATATTTAGACGGGAGAGCAGAGCGCTGGGGTGAGCGTCGCAGCTACTTGGTATTTGAAGCCGTGGCACCCTCACGCAGCAGACTTCTTGCCACCTGTTATGAGACCAGTCCCACATGGTGCTTTCTGGCCGGTTAATGTTCACACTCGTCACTGGTGAGACTCTCTGCTCAGAAGCAATGGACACTAACGCACACTTCCGCTGATCGATGCTCATTCTGTGTGTCACACGAGGGAGTTGGAAGCACTTTCCCTGCTCTTCACTCTTGTTTTTTTTTTTTTACCAGCTTCTCCTTTTTCCTGCTGCTCTCCCTTTATCTCAGCCTTTCGTCTCGACGGGTTCTTCCCATTAGCCCGTCTGCCTGACTAGCACTCTGCTGGAGTCTCCGTTTAAATCAGACCGCGTGGTGAACATAGCCTGAGGGCCTTGAGGGACTGCATCCTCGCCATATCCATCTTCCACCTGGAAAACGGGAATCAAATGTCCTTGGAAGAAACTCATTACTGTAGTATTCCTCTGTGGCACTAAATTGTGATTGGAAGGATAGTGAATTTCTTATCAAGTTTTCAGCGGAGCAAAGAGGCACGGAGCGATGCATACCATGTCTCCCAGATTAATCTGGGCTCGGCTGATCCCGGCAAGTGACAGCGGCGGGCTGTCTCCGGGACGCCAGACTGCCGCAGCACAGAGGAGATGATAAACACAGGATGCGACGCGGAGAATCTCGCTGAGCCACAATATGGCAATGTTTACACTTGCTGCAAGCCATTTACTGGAACTCCTGTCTTGCATAATCAGTGTTTAATTCAATTCTCTGTAGTGTGTATCACCTGACAAAATTTGGATCCAAACAAGCAGAACAAACGCTGACATTTGCTGCCATCGTGAAATGAATGCCAATTGAATATCCGAAATGAGCACGGTTTGTAATGTAGACAGAAGCTTCACATTTCGGGACAATTATAAATTGCTCCTAATGGAAATAATGGCAGGAAAAATCTCATTTAACAGATTTCGGCTGATTCCTGGACAGATTTGAATGCGTTTCCTCATAGTAAAGGAGCAGCATGTACAGTAAAGATACCTCAAAAATATATAATTAGATTGTGGTACTGCGCAACCTACTGAACCTATTTCTGTGAACTAATGTGTATTTAATCATATACTCCAATTCTAAAACTGCCCATTAGGGATCGCCGAGTGGCAGGACGGCACAGAGGTACCATGTTGTCCAGTCAAGAATCTCAATGACTACAGTCTCAATCCACAATAAAACTTGAGATCTCATGGTCTCCACTACTGTCCGACTCATACAGTCGTCCAGCTGGAGGCAGTTTCCTTTCAGGTGGTTCCAATTTATTCTAACGTGTTCATGCTCCTCTTTGACGACAGCCAGGCCTCTCCATTTCTCAGTTACCTGACATCAGTCAGAGTTAAAGCCATTTCCTGTTCCTGTGATACTTAGACCTCTTCAACTCTGTGCAAACAGAAGAGAGAAAGTTCAAGAGGCGATCGTTTATCTTCACAAAGTTTAGACGAATGATTTGTGTATAAAACATTGTTGGCCTTATAGTCCATAAGTGACTAAATGAAAACAATACTTGAAAGACTGTCTATTCAAAGATGACCTATTTTTGTATTTACAGGTCTGTACAGGTCTTTTAATTCAAAATAATTTCTATCTTTGAAAAGATATTGTTTGATGTGTACCATCCACTAACATGGAGGTGGATGCATCATCTCTTTATTGAAGTAAAGTTAATTTGCTATACTGTACCGAACCACCAGGGGGAGATCAAGTTTCTCTGACTTATTCAAATATGCAGCAACGTGCAACAGATGACAACTCACCTTCCAAGCTCCTAATAATGTATCATCAGTGATCTAGTTTTGGTTTCAATTACTGAACAAGAAAAATAATTCCATCCAGTCTAAATCTCATTTAATATGGAAATGTTAAATAAACTTGGATTTCCATAAAGCCACGTACTGTTTATAATTTGATTGTAAATGTCACCACCATATAGAACAGAGTGGAATTTAATAGAAAATGGCTGCATGGCATCATTTTTCCCAGGGCAGCCTCTTCAAGTCTCGGGGGAAATCAGTTGTGAGAAAACAAGAAGACTAATGTGTCAATAATTGAGAATAATTTACAGCCGAAGCATGGATGTTTCCATACAATAAAACTATTTGCTTCTCTTCATGACAAACTATTTGTTATGTAGCGGCTGGCTCTCTAATTGAACCCAGCGTCTAATCGATGGGATTTCTGACCAATTGCCCATGAGTCATCATACAACAACAGCATTGGCCATCACAAATTTACAGGGCTGTCAATACACTTTGCTAAAATGATATATTTACTGTATGTCCATGCACATCAATTTGATCTCTGTTGATACAGTGTATTGATCTGCGTAAGCCCCGTGGGATATTAAAAGCCTCTTTCAGGTGCGGCCATGTCGTCATTTGGCCAAAAGCCTGCGTGCAGTGTGACATCTGCCTGAGGAGGAGGCTGATTCAGGGAAGTGGAGCTGCCAACCCATTCATCTGAATCATATTATGAAAGCCTGCTTCCCCTGAGAGCCGGTGTGCACGCCGTCATCCAGGATGCTCAGGTGTTGCTTCACTATCATTAGTGGTCAGTGTTTCTGGGAAGAACAGCCCAGGCAGCGGGGGAATGCAGGGAATGGCACGGAGCTGAGGGGTTGCTGTTCAGAACGGCTCATATTTTCCACCTCTTGGGTAGTGGCTACGCTCTTTGTTATGTGCTGAGACTTGGCTGCTATGCTGTGATTGGGGGGGGGGTGAGATGAGGCTGCACATACTGCGTCCATACAGGCAGGCTGGAGAAAACCCAGGGGAAAAACAAAGTGACTGTCCATAGAGACAAGGAGAAGCTTTACTGGCAGTTGAACGGTTACAGTGCACATTTTCAAGCGGCGGAGTCATAATGGATCCACAAATGAGTTGTTGCTTTTAGGAAGCTGCCTTGAACCACAAGCAAAAAGAGGCAGAGGTGACCCAGAAAATCAAAGAGGAAACTGAGGAAAGCAACCAAAGAAAACATCATTAATTAAAAGTGGAGGAGGTTGGATTCGTGTTGAAGCACCATGCACTTCTGTGCCAAAATAATATGATTATCATCTCAAAAGACAGGGGGAAAAAAAGTGCAACTAAGTGCAACTACTTTCTGACAGATTTATTAGAGGGCATGCACTCTGAAGTAATGAAACAGAGAAGCTTGCTTTTTATTTACTTGCACTGTGATTTACAACCTGGCGGATACCTTTTCCATAACTGCATGCAACACTTGTTTTTTCTTTCCCCTACAGGCCGGTCAATTGACGACATGATGACTGATGAGCTGTCAGGTCATAATAACGTTCACTTAAATATCCAGATCGTTTCTCTGGAAAGAGTTCTGCTATCACGAAATGGTATCGATGACACTGCTGCTCGGCTGAGACGGAAAATATATTTCATATCGGGCTGCTTCTGTCTGACGCTTTACCAAGAAAAACATCAGGCAGACTGAGTTATCTGTCATGTCCTTGAACAGAACATTTTTAGTGTTTGAAAGCTCGGAAAGAAAGGATGATAAAATGTCTTGGAAACAACAAAGAACTTTAATAACTGAGCAGGAGAGGTGGACTGAGATACTGAAACCTGGCCCAGTAGATCCTCAACTCTTTTGAAACAAAGGTGTACATTGGAAACAGATGGAGGAATAAATACATCCTCTACGACTTAATTCATTGATTATTATAAATCAACTTGCTTTATGGCAGAGGTAAAGCATCAGGCAGTGACAGTTGTCATTTTCCCATACCACACCCTTTTTAAACGGCAAGTGCACTTGCAGCCATTTCAGCGGGCATGGGTGTGTGGGTCTGAAAAAGGAGGTGTGGTCAGGTGCAATGTTGGCATATCGAGGCAGCGAGAACAGATTGTGCTTCTGACCAAGAAGAACCTGTTCTGACGTCAGTGGCCCTTTATTCCACTGCTATTTAAGGACGCATTGTCACGATAGTAATATGCAGCCACACAAGCTTGTTCGTAACATGCATACACTCTGCTTGTCAACACACACACACAGATGACCTTTTTGTGTGCAGAGATACTGTATCCATGGCTGGGAAGCAATCTAGCAAGGTGCGAACAGACCTGGCCTTTAAAAGTGAACTGGAGTTGGCAGTGTGATTTATTGCATGTTATCCCCAAAACACACCCAGGATTAATCCAGACACTAAGTAGAACCCTATGAACCACGTGCCTCGCACAGGCGACATGTTAAACTAACAAAAGTAAACTTGGACATGCTCTGAATGCACTTGTGCCACGTGCTATGGACCATACACTGTTTTAACCATAATATGATTAAAAAAAAAGAGCTGATTTAACTGTCTCATCACTTTAACCAATGAGTATGAAATACATTTGTACAGGCAACAGGAATCTGTACTCCCCCCTCCTGATATGGGCAAATGGAACCTCCTGTCTGACACTGTACCAGACACTCAGTTACAATTCTTTTCTAGAAGGGTTTGAGATGACCAAATCTGGACATCACAAAGAGGTTGGGATTGGATATCAAACCATGACACAGACGTCTGCGGGATGCATAGCGATGAAGTCATGTATCAGGATTGTCATTCTGATCTCATGCATCTTGTTTGTTAGCAGAGACACACTCTGGAGCGCTGGTCTATACCGGTCAGCCTTTAGTCTCGCTTCTGAGTTTGTAATTGCTGTTCGAGGTCAGAAAGAGGCAGCAATATTAAAATAGCAACTTTCACAACTATCTAAAAAGTCCTCGTGGGGACTTTACAAATGATATTAAGGTTGACCTCAGCAGCAGTCCTCGCGCGGCTCATGTTGAGTTCAGTGGGATCAAGACCAGAGGTTTATTTAAAAAGCACAAGATGTGGCCTGTATCTAAATGAAAAGCTTCCTGGCGGCAGTGGAACAGCCTCTGGTTGTAAGCCGAGTGTCCTCTGTCTGAACCTAATATTCATGATCCCTCCATGTCCTCCACTCACCCCTGAATCTCAAGACACTATTGGAAATCTGAGAGTCACGGAGGACCGACTGCACGACTGAATATCTTTCATGTTTTCACTTAAGACGACTCATTGATGAATTATTTATAATCCCTCACGTGCTGGACTGCAAATATTTTGCACGGCGACAGAATTTTTAAAAACAAATCAAAAGTATCCGCATCAACAAAGAGCTGTGGCGAGAACAAAAAAAAAAAAAGCCACATAAAAGCCACAGCGTGGACAGCCTGCAATTATAATCAGCACTGTCCATACAGAGCAGTAGCAGTACACATTAATATAGCCATAAAAAATGTTACCACACGGCTTCGAGTGCTATAGCACACTGAGCATAAATGTCACAAGCAAATAAAGGAGCCTCGCCACTTCCTCTCTAGGATTATGGAAAAGCCTGTTCAAATATCTAAATGTCAACTGCACATAAACACTTTCCAATTACGCCCTATGCAAGCAGCGGCTGGGAGGTGGGGGGGGCCACACATGCTTTGTCAAAGCCTTCAATGCCCATTGGGGGGGGGGGGTCTGTTCAAACCACACGCGGAGAATTAACAAACGCGTTAGAGAATTGAAACATCTCATCGTGCAACAATTAATGAAAATGAGACGGAGCCAGGGGTGGAGGCTTTTGAGCAAACGACAGAGAAATGAAGTAAAAGGCCTCTCGGCCGAAATGTGGGTCTACAGATTTGGGCAGTGACCCTGCAGATAAAAGCACAACCACCCTGCGCTGCCTTTATCGCCTCAAGTGAGGTGACGATGATGCCGATGATGATGATGATGGCTGCTGGCTACCTGTCATCACTGCCCCATCAGCGCACGTGTCATTATTGTCACAGCGAATGATGGGTCATTTGTGCCTCACTGGTGCAACAGGCACTGCCGTATCCCATTCTGACCCATCTCCTAATTACACCCCCAGGACAAGCAGGAAGAGACAATCATGAGAGCCAGCCCCTTGGATCAGCTCCGTCTGGAGGAGCTCCTGACTGACTGCCAATCAGATACGCGGCTGCAGCCCAGGGTCAGTGTGTTTGCGACTCTGTGTCGGCCGGTGGGGTGTCTGGGCGGCTAATGAAGATGAGCCCTTTTTAGTTGCGTTTCCACCGGACTAATTGCCCAGGTTATTAGCATAAATAGCAACCTCTATGCCCCAGGCTGGGATGAAGAAATCCCTGCCCAATTATTGCTGCCACTGCTGTGGTGGCAGCGTGAACTCCCAGCAGCCTGGTTAACACCAGTGTTAGCAGGGAGAGTAATGGTAAGCAACAGCTGATGGCCTGTTCTTCAGGCAGAGACCGCCAACTTACAACTTTCCTTTTAGGCCCTCGTGCTGTCATAGTTTCTGTGAGATCACTTACCCTCTGCTGGATTTCTGGGAATCCAAAATAAACACTCATGCAGTCCAGGAGCTGCAAGTGATCAATATTGACTTTGACTTTCAAAGGTGATATGATGATAGAAAATCATTGTTTCCTTTCTGCTGTTCAAATGAATGAGTCCAAGCAACTGGAAACCTGTAAAATGAGTCATTAATGGCTCCGCACATCACTCTGATTGCTCAATTACAATCTATAGTTGGAGGAAATTCCATTTTGGACCCATGGCACCGTGAAAAATTGTAATTTTGTGTCATCGCCATCAGGCTCAGTGTGCACAGCGGGGGTTTGACATTTTTGGAGGGCACAACAAAGAGGATCCATTATCTCTACGGCTCATCCTTTGAGGGCCACAGAGGGGGATCTGGAGCTAATCCCAGCTGACACAGGGCGAAGCTCGGGTCACAACCCGGACAGGTGACCAGCACAGGGCTGACAAACGGAAACAAAGTCTTCCAACAACCTCACCTCATTCTATTTGTTTCAGAGCTGTGGGAAGAAGCTCCACACAGAGCAGGACCCAGTACAGTAAACACAGTAAGTGCCATATAAATAGAGGTTATACATTTTTACAGCACCATTCAAAATACATGTAAAAACTTAAGAATGAACATATTTTAGGTTTCTATTAGACACACGTATTTCTCTGAGCAGCAGTAAGGAAATATTCTCTAGGTACCAGTCAACATTGCAGAAACACATTCATATGTGCACACTTAATAAATAAGACTCTCCTAAGGTAAATTATCCACTTTTATACTGACTGTAAATTAGTCACTTTTCCACTTCCAGAGTAAATCCTCCGTTTATTTACAGTCGTACTACGGCTAAGTGCGGAAGCCTGCAGCAACAGAATGTTATTCTGCCTTTAAAGACTCTGCAGGGGGAAATATTTCAGCGCTGGGCTGCAGAATAAACCACCGACTCTCTCTTAACTCTGCAGGTTCAGGTGGTTGCGCAGAAGTGGAGGAGAGGAGGATGTCATGAGATGACGCTTGAGGATATTAAATTGTGCTAAATGATATGCAGGCTGTGAGTAATTCGTTTGTACAGTAGAGCTGACAGAGCTGAGGTTAAGCACTGTACATGACCCAGTACCATCAACTGTGAGGAGCTATCCCCTTCGCTGTAACACAATAGCAACAGGTCAAACGGGGTAAGAAGACAGGAATATACAGCTGTCATTATGTAGGAGAGGATGATCCCCCGACCCCCCCCCCCAATGTCTCTCTCTCTCATCCCCCGCCCCCCCCCCCCAATGTCTCTCTCTCTCTCTCTCTCTGTCGTCTGTCCTCGGGCTGTTCAAGGCTCTGGCCCCCCGCCAGATCAGATATGTGCTACTTTCTCATGTTCCTCCTGAAAACACACTCAGCGTACAAATTATTCAGCACCGCTGCTCCCCCCTCCCCGCGAGCCCACCACTAAGTTCTCTGTCTGGAGGATTGCTGAGCTGCAGGGAACAGGTAGCAGGAATAATAATGATAATAAGACTCGACAACAAACTTTTTTTATGGAACCAACAAGAACAATGGGACGGACCTGACCAGAAGACCACTGTCACGTAAACACAACAGCTTCATGTAGCGCATCTTTGTTTTCTTGAACTCCTCAACCATCTCAATCCATAACGCTGTTAGAAAAACAGAAGGGACGTACACTGCATCATGGGAGCCAAAAACATGGGAGAGCTATTGTGAGTTTTTTTTTTTTTTTTTTTACAGCCAACACAAACTGTTGGAAGGAAGAAAAGGAGACAGCGTGGTTTGATTCTTTCATTAGCTTGGCTGCTGTACAGTTATTGTAATTCCCTTTTGACCTTTCAGGATTCATTACCTGTGGCAGATGAAACAGTTCAACACACGCGCTTCATGCAGCGCATCTTTGTTTTCTTGAACTCCTCAACCATCTCAATCCATAACGCTGTTAGAAAAACAGAAGTGACGTACACTGCATCATGGGAGCCAAAAACATGGGAGAGCTATTGTGAGGTTTTTTTTTTTTTTTTTTTTTTACAGCCAACACAAAATGTTGGAAGGCAGAAAAGGAGACAGCGTGGTTTGATTCTTTCATTAGCTTGGCTGCTGTACAGTTATTGTAATTCCCTTTTGACCTTTCAGGATTCATTACCTGTGGCAGATGAAACAGTTCAACACACGCAGCTCCCTTTTGTTCTCGTGGCAGGGGAGCAAATTGGCAAGAAATCAATAAAGAGAATTAAGGAAAAACCTATTAAAATTAAAATATCTTGTTATTAGATTTTAAACCCTTTCTTTTGGACAACAGATGTCTTCTTCAATAGGATTACATGTTGTTCTCTAATTTAAGTCTTTATTACAAACAATACTGTAAAGATGAACAGATCTCCACTGGTCCCCACTGTCCAGAAATTAAGCCACAATATCCACACAAATGCTGCCATCTGCATTTAAGGCCAGAATCTGCTCTGCAGTGATCGAGGGATGTCGAAGCATGCATGTACATTTTTTTATATTTTCCATATTTAAGAGTCTCTATTTCTATATTTTTTTATACCTCTACTTGGCATTCGGACGGCAGCGTCATTGCACTGTAAACGCTTTGAATCTTCTAACACTAAGTCCATTACACTGTTGAAATTTCTATCACATTCTTGCACGTATATTACACTGCAGAACAATATGCACCAGATACGATCACTCAATCTGTGCCTCACAGCTGAGCTCCCAATCAGTCAAAGCACAACATATATATCCACGTGTCAAACTGGAATATTGCATTAGCTCGCCCGGACCTCGCTTCTGAGACAATCTCAAGCCCGCGTGTCTCTCTATCCTTCAGCTCTTTTTCATTTATCTGTTTCAATATCCTGTATCCTGATGAGTCCGGGAGCAGGGTGCTGACCTGACGTTTAAATCCCAGGCGAGTCCATTCTGGTAAGACAGGACGAAGTGCTGATGGAGGAGCAAGATATGACGCAGAGGACAAAGAACATACATGCTGGCTTTACCGCCCAGTAGCAGTGTTTATGCCTGCGAGTGTGTGTTCCTGTGCTGTTGAGCCATGGGAGTCACCGGAATGTACCATACGAAGAGTTATGGTCAGCTCCACCAGGCCGCCTCCATTTCCCAGAGCAGCCAAATCTCTCCCAGCGGACCGAGTTCTGTCAGATAAGAGCGGACAGCTATCGCTCCATTTCATCCACATAGACATGCCAGCTCCACGCTCGGGGAGATTAGGCCAAAGGAGCGTCTGACAGCCCTATCTCCAGGCTTCGGGGATCTTTGTGCCAGTGTGTGGCTTATCAGACCTGCTCTGATGTCTTTTTACCCGTGCATCAACAATGACAGCAGACACTTGGAGAATCATATTTATATCCACTGAATTTTCACTTGTCATCCATCAGCAGCTTCCCTCAGCCAGGTTTAAACGGACACGACAGCGGTATCAAACTTGCAGCTCTAAAGAGGATTCCTACTTCAGATCCGCTGGTTTTATATTTATGTAGAACACAACAGAACAAAAAATAAAGTGTTTTTTTTATAGCAGCTGTCTATCTTAAATGATGAATGGAAGCGTATTGTATGTTAAATGTGGGGCTGCTGCAGCTCATAAAAGGACATATCGTGCAGAAGCCTTTTACTCTGTTTCGCATATTCATTAGTTTCAATTTTTCACAATAAATCTGACCTTGGAGCCACTGACCTATGGGCTTGTAAATATAAAGCAATTTCGAACATGCTCTTAAAGTGAATGGCAAATTAGTAGTAAAAGGCAAATTAGGCAATGAAAAACATCTATTGAATATTGAGCCTTTAGCGGTTCTTTTTGAAAACACTCACAAGGACCTTTGGTGTATTTTGCAGTGCGCTACTCATGCAAGACGAGCGAAGGAATGAAAAACGCAAGCAACCACAGCCATAATAAGAGAATAACAAGTCAACTCAATCAGTTTCATGCGCAGTCCCTCCTATGTATGTGTTACTGCAAACACGTCATCAACAAGTACACAACCCAACTCACAGTGAAGTCGGAACAAAATGAGAAAAACCTGTGATGCGCGTGAGCATTGTTGAAAATCGTCATGACAACAACAACTGTTCCCACCCTGTGTGTGTGAACGCAGCGTTTTAAGTCTCTTACCGTCCTGTCTATTTTTCAAGAAAAGTAACATTTTTAACTTGATTATGATAATTAGAATTCGTTTTTAGATTTGCAGCAGGGGCAGGGTCACCACATCATTACAACTCAATAATCTTTCTCTGGAAACTAGTATAAAATGAGATAATGTAACTGACATCATCGAGCAGAGACATGAGTCATTATCAGTCATCTTTTCCATCCTGTTCCTTCTGCTGCTGCGGATCTATCGCCTGCAGTCTGTAACAAAATAAGACTAAATCTAAAGATACTACGACCAAGCTGTGTTTGTGTAAAAACATTACAGCAGAAGACAACACTACCTGCTTCCAGTTGATTTTGTTCAGATGCCGCCCGACAGTGTGACTGCAAATATGTGTAATATACTTATTCAGATTAAGAAAAAGAGCAGAGGACCAGTCTGAGATCGGCTGTTTCACACAAGAACGGTGTGACCACCTGCAGAGCTGAAGCTGGAGTGCATGTGGACAGTTTGAAAATGAAATGAAAAGCTGCTCCCAAACCGATCCACATTTTGAAAATAGACAGGGGAACAACATTGTTTATAGACACATTTATTTTTCGATTAAAATGAAAATATCATCAGAACAACTCACTCGACCAGAAAGGTAAGTCTGATCATTTCGGTCGCTGATTTGTTTGGTTGTGTATATTGTGACATTAGAGATAATTACAAAATGTGATGAAAGCATCGCAGCTTCTTCCCTCTCAGATCATGGTCTAATAAATATCCACACTGACACACGGCTCCATGTGACGGCTGTCATTAGAAATAAAGGATCCTTCCTCTAGTCGCTGTCGCTCGAAAGCAAAATCCCTAATTGTGCTGCTAATTCATCAAAAGTCAAAGCAGGCAGTTCCCTTTTGAGTCACATTTCTGTTTCAAAGATGGTCAGACGGAATAGCAGCAGTGCTCAGCGCTGCCTGAGGGGATTTTACTAGAGACCACTGGATCTTCCACAACCGAGCTGGTGACTGAGTTAAACGCACAGTGTTCGGCCATTATTTTGCTTTGCATTGTACATTTTCCATTTTGCAGAGATAACGACATCTCACCACCTCCAAAAAGCCGAGTAAAGTGGGCTGTAGAGATGAAATCTCCGCATCACGCCGGTATAATTGCAACTCCACTCCAACATCAAGCCACTCAAAATGTATAATGTAATTTGCTGTTTTTCTTTGAGATCCATTTTTACAACAAAAGGTGCCATTACAGCAGTGCGCTTCAGAGATGGCTGAGTTTTTACAGTGTACACGTGTGGAGGCTAAAAATAAAAATAAATGCCTCCGGGCGGGGGAAAAAAAAAAAATGAGATCCCAATTTTGAGAATTTGCAAAAATGGAAATGTGTGATTATCCAAAATTATGCAAAAGGGAAACATGAAAAGCCCAAACCATCACGTAACATTGAATATTTTGTGCAAATAAAATGCACCGCTCACAGTTACAAGCGATTGCATCACTGTCAGACACATCCTCGCAATTTGTTTGATTCCCTCATTTGAACTTCCATTCCTAAATTAAACATGACAAACTATTACCAGACAGAGGGGTAATGGGTGGAAATGGATGGACGGTAGGTGGATATTAAGGAAGAGGTCTAAGTGACAGAAGAGCCAGAAGGCGCATGCACTCACTTCACCTCAGAAGGTCTAGAGGACACGTCCCATCAGCCACTGGGGGACTTTGCTCCTAGTGGAGGTTTTATCACAGTAGGTCCAGAGGAAAATTCTCCACAGAGTCAGTGACATGGTCTTATCCAGCAGAGGAGTCAAAGTACAGCAGTGATCCCACTTATTTAGAGCATCACACAAACACAGCTGAGGTTGACAGGCTTGTTTAAAAAAGGACCTCTTCACAGTCCCGGTCCCTCCGCATCGACTGCGGCCACAGCCTCTCTGAGTGGAGTAATCAAATCTTTCCAGCAACATTCACGACATTACATCGTCTTGTGTGATTGTTTTGATTGAAAGACGCCAAGTAATCAAAGTGACATATCGTTCGCTTTAGCCATGGCCAGGAACGATTCACTGAACACATTTGACTGAACATTTTCAGCGTATTCGCAGTTTAGCTGAATGAAACCGTATTTTCGTCGCGTGTTGAGCTTGCACGCTGACTCCCTCCAGGGCTGAGGCATCACCTCAAGTAAAGGTCACGGGCGACCGTGATGGATGGGCACTGCTGTGAATTTAATTTAAAATAAAGAGCAATAAACACTGAGTTCATGCTAGTAGCACAGGGGGATGATGAAGGATCCATTAGTTAAGCAAAGGTCACGGGCTCTTCCCCTGACTGTTGCTGTCACCATGGCACCGCACGCTGCGACACGGGACAGACGAGGGGGCCAAAGAGGGTCACGGGGCGACGCCGGCGCCCCTCTGTCAGAGCTGTCCGCTTCGTCAGCCATGTCAAGAGAGGTTCAAGCGCATACCTGCCGAGCGACAACAAGGGGACGACCTCCAGGAATCTCCCAGATTGTGGTGAATGTCAGACGCTGTTGTTAAGAGGGAGTCACATTTTAAATGTCACCTCTTTAGGGATGCACAGGGGGCTAACCTGCTAGCTCTGTATTTAAGGAGGAGCACTAATGGACGCCTCTGCTTCAAATGATGATGTTAGAGGCACTAAGTGCTGTTTTTTTTTATGAACACAAGCTATGATGAACTCAAATTACTCTATGCCAAAAGCTTCAGATATACAGCGTCCATAGTTCAAATTCCGTGTCGAAGAAAACATTTTGAAAACCCTAACGCCGAACGAGCAGGACAAGTCTAATTTGCTGCCTTCAAACGCTCCTCGCTAATGGCGTTTAATAGGTTCCGTGGGCCAAAATTGTGACAGCATGATGTATTTGGCCGGCGAGCTGAGCTAATGACCGCCATCAAATGTGATTTGAGTTTTCAGCCGCGGTTATCTCACCGGAGCCCAATTTATTTAGTGTCACCTTTTAACTGCAGTGTTTGGCAAAGACGCATGGCCGATGGAAACACGCGTGATGGCCTATCTCCTATTAGGGCTGCTGATTGGCCGGTGATGGAAGCATCTCAGGTTGGTTTCCACTTCACAATAAGAAGCCAATTGCTGGTGTTCACTAAAGATGGTGGTGATGGACGGAAGAAGCGAGAGACTCTAGACACAAAGTTGAGGCCGAGATGGAAATGTTGGGTTTGGCTGATTGTAGAATAATTATTTTTTTTAGCATATTCATTATGAAACTGAGTTTACAGCTTATATAGTTAATATGTAAGAGCCAATAAATTCTGCTATTATATTTGAAATAATAAACTGTTGACAGCATTTTATATTCAGCGTAAAAAGAAAAACTAAAAATATAAATAACTCACTCACTGATATTCAGCAAAAAACACACAGCACGTCTCTGACTGTTTGGCATTCACACTCGTGTTCCAACAATTTTCACTGACACAGTCACATATTCGATTTCTCGAGACGTGACCAAACACAACGTCCTCTCTTCGTAAACATGAGCTCAAACATTATTTTTCTGCTGCGACACATTCCTCGGGCACCACATTCATTCCTCTACTTCTATTTTTTTTTTTTCCTCATCTGACTTCCACTTATCAGATGGGTTGTTTTTATTTTTTGAAGCAGACCCTTTCTTTTCTTTTTTTCCTCCAGCGCTCACAGTCCTTTATCAGCTTACCATTCATTTTCATGTATAATTATAACAGGCGCTTCAGGAGCCGTTTGCTAAAAAGCTTTATGCAAAACGTAATTAACGTAATTAAAACGCAGGCTGACTTGAATGGGAGCCACGGTAGCGGTGCATCATTTACAAAACCAAATTGAATCTAATGATTTTGCTGTGTGAAATCAGCGGGGGGGGGGGGGGGGGGGGGGGGGGGGGGGCGGGCTGAGAATGTCCTGTCTGACATTAAGACCAAAGAACACTGCGGCGGAGTCACGTTGCTTCACATTTGGACACTAGCCATCTGTTGATGCGGATCTCAAACAAAGATCTATACATGCTCGGTCGAACCAAAAGCCCTGGGGTCTTTCTGTACGGTTTTCCCCTTGAACATGACCTCAAACTTTCAATTGATTAGGTTAGTAAATCATCTGCAAGCGTGACTGTGTGTCCCCCACACTCAGTGGAATCCACGTGTTCACAATAAGTCTTCGAGCGAGACGGAAAAAGATAACGCTGACATTAATTCATCGCGTCGCTCTTCAGATTTTTTTTTTTTTTTTTTAATAAATAAAATTTGGATGTTGAGTCTCTGATGTAGTCAAAAAGATTTAAGGCTCACTGCCATTCTTTTTTAATCTGCACACTTCAGCTGCGCCTCACGCTGTTTCTGACGCAGCTGCAGACAAACTGCTAAGAACTACGCAGACATGAAGGGAGTCAGCGGAGCGCAGATGCGGCTCATTGTGTTAACAGAACAATCCTGGATCTCTCACTGGATCTCCTCCAACATAAATACCGCGTTATTGTCAAATCGGAGTAGTGTGGGAAATATAACATGTGAGCAAAACAATGCCGTTGCCTTGCCTTGATATTCTTCCAAAGGAAATGTGTAACACATCTTCTGCTGCTGAAGGACGATAAAAAACATTTGTACACAATGGCCATGGGGAGAGAAGCCGCGGTAGTTTCCCCCCCGCACAATGAGCCGCGCTGTACTTTCTCCCATAGGCATCAAAGAAATGAAGCTGGTTAAAAAGCTAATAAACTTCAAAAGGAATTCTTTATGTAAACACTGTGGGCCTCCCGTCGAGCTCATTGAAGAGGACATGCTTTTAAATTAGTTACAGATTTGCTGGAGATGAATTTTTCTGCAAGGCAGAAAAAAAAAAGACTGCAGTGCACATTGTGTTGTTCCTGAGAGTTATAGACTTACATAGACAGGATCACATGTACATTTACTGTAACCACACACTGACATGTAGGGAAGAAATATGGATAGAATGACAGACTTCAAACCACAGCCTTCGTCATCACTTGGTCTTCATCTTATGTGCATGTGACTAAATGCAGGACTCTAGCCCAAAGCTGTCGGCCAGCACGAGTCGAGCCAAAGACAGTCGCTGATTGAGAATCTTCAACTATGTAAATCCCTTTAAAAACCCTGATGTGTCAGTGTGGTAAAAATCACGTTTGGATAATATTAATAATTCATAGTTTATGGCTGCATTTCATGGAATTAATGGAGTCCAATGTGGAGTCCAAATTACCAGCGGAGCGAAATGTCACATCTACGTTCAGCTTCCTCACGATGCTTTACCGAGGTAGTTTGACATTTTGGGAGATTATCTGATGTCTCGTTAAGAGTTCGATGAGAAGATTTAAACAGTTCTAATGTTTGTAGGGGAAATTCATCAGCAATTACGTTAGCTTAGCAGAAACAGTCGAATATGTGGGGGGAGCTCGCCCACCTCATCTTTCAGTGGCACAAGGACACAAGCCTATTCATTGGGAAATTTAGAAAAGCATGCACATCTTAATTTAATAAACCAGATGTTGGACAAATTGTATAGAAAGATGGAACAGCTCCACAAACGTGAAGCCAAAACATAACTGATGTCAAGTTTCTTTATCTTCAGCAAAGCCACATTTTCATTCAAACTCAATTCAGTATTAAACGTATGACCCCTCTCGGGTTACTCTTGGAAAGGGCGTGTATCTGTATCCAACTTATCCTTTAAACCAGTGTGACCATTTCTCTGAGAGCAGCTCTCCATAAAGAGGCTAAAACTCATGCATGCCAGTTTGGCAGCAGGACCAGTTATAATATTTGTCTTTCTTTTTTTTTCTGCTCTCTCTTCCTTTTCTTTGCCGTGTCCTGAACTGAACTTGGCTGCGGGCGTGTGGGGGGAGAATGGCACTCCTCGCACAGTTCAGACGTCTCCCATTCTTTCCAGCCCCTTTTTCATTGCTCATCTGTCGGTCAGCTGGGTATAGACATCAGCCCTCCCTCTCCATAGACGCTATGCCCAGACGTCTTAAGGCCATAAAACTGCCAGCCAGGATTTACTCAAGATGGAGGAAGAGAAAGCCAAGAAATAAGCTCCTCTTGCACATGTTAGTGGACAAAGAGAGAAGAAAGGGAGCGAGATGGAGGCACGAGTGTGAAAAAAAAAAAATGGTTGAGAGTAAATAATGTGTATAATGCCATGTGGCAAGAGCCTTTTCAAGGGTGAGCTCGCTGCAGGAGAGATGATTACATAATGAAATTCAACTACAAGGAAAAAGAAATAAAAAGGGATGATGGCTTCTTATTGATTTCATTGTGTCTGTGTCCCATGTAGTACATAAAGCAGTACTGCACGGAGACAGCCACGCCAAGAAGTAGATTTTCAAACTACTTACATTTATTTATCTCTTTTAAAAGTAAAATTTTCATTCAAATCAGAAAAGGTAGATGAGCACTTTCAGCTGCGAGTGCACGACATGTTAATTGTGTGGTATAACGAAAAACATGTCGGAATAAATATTGTGTGTCTGGACGGCTGCAATAGTGTGAGATGATGAATATCTTCCGCAACGGACAAGATGGGACCTCTGTGGGGTGGGGAGTCAAGACGGTTCTGATGCGTTGTCACCCACTTCCTGCAGGAAATGCTCTAGGATGGCACACCCTGTCGATTTATTCATAAACCTCCCTGTCGCCAGCACGCACCAGCGGTGGAACAAGGCGTGATGGACTGAACGAGGCCGTGCATGTGGATATTGATGGCTCTATTAGGACACTACTACTCATAAAGCATCATCTGCTCACTTGCGTGTGTAATACTGACAGCTAGAATAATAATGGCTGTCACGTCAGCGGGGGAACGGCTTGCACCCTCACAGCCCAGAATGCATTGCGCCTGTTTGCCGTGCATATTTTCGTAAAAGTGTTGGGTCAGCGCAGTTTCAGCAGCGGCTCGTCAAACCCAAACCTGCTCAGAAGGTGGAGATGCCCAATGCCGCGGCCATGACGGATGCAAATGATGGCACATTAGCATAAATTATCTCTGATCGCTGGCACCAAGAAGAATAATGTGATGTGACTGGATGACAGGGAGGAGTGGGTTAAATTCAGGGTTAATGTAGTCACTCAACTCACATGACGTGTTTTTTTGTCTTACATTCTAATAGCTACTTCCAAATTAGAATTTGTTTTTACCAAGTATTTATGTAATTATATATGATACCTACAAGTGAGACTGAATATTAACTGCTACACAAAACAAACATAAGAGCATTTTGTGTCTGTGTGCGTTGATTCGATTTCATAGATATTCAGCAGGAAATGAAAAATACAGTTACTGTCCTCTGTGTCAGCAAAAAAACCCAAATATCTTTTAAAAAATCTCAGTACTGTATGTTGTTCTGGGTTCAAAAAAATAAATCCAAGGAATAGCTTAGCATAAAGACTAGAAACGGGGGACACACTTAGCCTAGCTTTGTCCAAACTCTCAGCCAGAATAGGCAAGCTTCCAAAAAAAACTTTGACTTGTTTCCATGACCCTGCTGTCAAACCATGTCTCTTTCTTCACAGAGGTGTTCAATTCAGAAGATGTTATGTTTGTCTTTGTATCACATTGAATGAGGATTTGCATCACTCTGCTCTGTAGGTGGTCCCCCACACACACAGTCTGAAACTACAGTTATTAAACAAGTGTAAAAATACCACCGAGCCCTCCTGACAAACAGATAAACCTTCAGGCTCCTCATGTTTTATGAGTTGCGGTGCATTGTCAGCTTATCACAGAGAGGTGGGACGAGTTGGGCAGATTTAAAAGGATCAATCACTGAGACGGCGCGCGCTCTTACACCAGAGGAATTATGAAAGTCTGTAATTGGTATTCATGAAACATACCATCTGACAGAGCAGGACTTTCCTACCTGCTGCAGGTTCACCAAGAGGTGGAGTAGGAGAACACGTGCAGCTTTATTGACAGCTCAGGGGAACATGATTCCCTTCAATGAATATCATTTGGCATATCCCCGTCCCACGCCTTCAATAATTTACAGTATTGATTCGAAACAAAGTCGTACACTGCGAAGTGGATAGAGGAGTACAGTGCTTTCATTTAATGCTTTAGTGATCTGCGGCCTCTGATTTGGTACACAACAAGCAACAACAATGAAACACACGTCTGAATTTGGCCTGTGGGGAGCGGTGACACGGGCATCTGTCAACGTGAAATACAGACGAGACACGGCGAGGTGATATTCAGCGCTGATACTTCACACGTGACACGTCCTGATCCCACCTAGCAGCATGATGAAATGCATTATGGGCCAAATAAAACTCAATATAAAAAGAAATCACTTAATCCACTTTCTTTTTTAGGAAAAAAAGCCTTTGTGTTATTAATGGTATTGCCCCTCCACGTTGACATTTCCAATCAATTACAGATTGTATCCAGGTGATTTAATTCGATTTCATGTTGCAGTGGAGCGATTTTGGGATGCACGGCATTAATCAAAGAATTATGCGGAGTGAAACACAGGGGAGGCTTGTTGTCACTATTACAGCCAAATCAATCAGACTGTGCTGAACCCCCCTCTGAACGCACGGGGCCGTTTCTATCCTCCTGGTAACTTGGGAATCTCTGCGATGCAAATGCAACACGCAGCTTCTCTCCTGTTTTGACACTGTCGTTTGAGATATATTAAAAAAAACAACTGATACCTAATAAAATACCATATTTTATTTCAAACATTTTCGGAGGTAAAATGGATGCATGGGCTCTTATGTGACATTATTCTGCGGCTGACATTTATGCTCTCTTATTGTGAACGCCTCATTCTTAACCATGAGGACTTCCTGTGTCGTGGGTGTTACATGAGTTACAGACTGAGATGCTTCCTCTGTCCCCCGCTGGCATTTCAGAATGAAAATAAGCTTATCGCATTTTTTCCCTGATTATTATTGGGAATATCAAACATGTTATGTCCTTTTCCACGAGCCCACTAGCGAATTAAAAACCCTCGCTCTCGTCTCAATGGCTCTCATTCTTCTTTTTCCAGAGAGATTGATGCTGCTGCTGCACGTCGCCAGGTGAAAATGATATTCTACCACCCACTTGGTATGCGCTGTATGCGTGTGTAGGTTCTCTTTATCTGTGTGTGTGGTTCCCTGTTTAGCCAAAAACATAAACCAGTTATTTCCCAGGTTGGACCGCCATGTGTTCAATGTTACAATGTGCGGGCAATAAAATCTGAGTGCGCTCATGATTCACAAGTCTGCTTTTCCGAGATGCTTATCTAAGCGCAGAGCAATTAGCACCGGGCTCCCAGACTTTTTAACTGTATGGCTCTATCTGATCCCGACGCTAATATAAGCCAGCAAATTTAAACAGAGCAAAACAAAAGGTCACCGATGGGCAATTGCGCTCAGACACTGCACATGATTATCTAATTTAAAGGCCATTACTGGACTACTGTGCAGGAGCATCGCAGCAGCGGAAACTAATTCTGTGCCCGACTGAAGTCGCTTCATGTGGAAAGCCTCCTCTTTCTTCTGGTCGGCTAGAAATCCGACTGCAATCCCCCTGAGATCTGACTCAATTCACACCTCTGAATGGCACACTTCAACCGGACTGGGATGAGGAATACAAACCATCGAATCCCAGTCTGTCCTGCGCCACTCGGTTCATGAGGGAAAGCCCCAGTGACAAGACGCACTGCTTTGCAAAACCATCTCTGAATAAGTGTGGGATTGATAGTGATGTTATCCTAACAAACAGTCGGCTAATAACCCAAAGTGATCCTTTTTTAATTTGACTGAGTCGTATGGAGACCCTCTTATCACTGGTGTCATATGTTCAGCGTGATGCCGCTCCAACAACAGGCTCCCAGCAGGGGAGCGGAGGATTAGAAAAGGATTCCTCTGACATCTCCGGAAAGCGCACTGAACAGCCAGCTGTCTCCACTGGCAGCGGCCGCAGCCCATTCAGAACCAAAGCAGGCAGCGGCGCAGGCAGGCCGCCGAACCAGCTGCACAGTAATTAGCCTATTAAAATGGAGATCTAGGTACAAGTAGAGGAGCTATATGAAAATCGACCATGTTCATATCTTAAGCTCTTGGCAATGCCAGAGTGGATTTGCGAGGCAGGTCTTTCTTCTTCTCGTCTGGAGGCTGGAGGCGCATTGTCCGAGCAGATCATTGTTCAGACAGAAGGAGTTTCACACTCTAAGTGTTTGTCTCAGACAGGAAAGTGTTTTTTTTAACATACAGTTTACCATAATCCATTCATCTAGTGTAAAATTTGCCTTGTTCGTTGTTATTTAGACACATTTATCCTGTTTATTGTCACGTTTTAGATCATTTAAAGTCTTATGCTCTAGTCAGGACTAAACCACTGTAGATTCAGAGTAAGGCATTATTTTGATTGTAACATTCCATTTATATTCTCTTTACATGTTACAGAATTAAGATTATGATGAGAATTAACAATGAGACAGAAGTTCTGTTTACTTGATAGCTTAGTCAAATAGGGATGCAACCAAATTCATGGTTAACTACCTATAACATTACAAATCTATGCATTATGAATTTCTGCTCAATGAATGACAAAGAAAAAAATAAACAAGCCTGTAAATCAATTAGTCAATAAATGGTTTGAGTTCTAGTTTCTCCAGAAACCATCTGAACCATTCACGTTGAAATTGTAGAAGAAGAAAGGAAGATCAACCAGCAGCATGACATCATTAACTCCTGCGGGAGGGACCATCCCTCTCCTTGAAGAATGGCCGCCCGTTTGCACATCAGTTACAGACGAGACATCAGTCTGTGGTATAACAATGTTGAATCACTGCCTGGATCAACTGCCCGGATCGACAAAATTAAGCTCCTAAATTTCCCTAACAGAGTGTGATGAGTGATGAATCTCTCCGGCTGCCGGGCGCGCTCATCCCTCACCGAAGACACGATGATTGTCTTTAGATGCTTTTTTTTTTTTTCCTATTAGACGCTCAAATGCGTGGATGTTGATGCAGAGTGAGGCCACTGGAAACATGTTAAACTGAAATGTTCAACACGATGTTTTTTGTGATGATTCAGTTTGACTTCATTCTGCAAAGCATAGTTTAACTGTGTTTTCAAAAGTGCTATAAAATAGTTATTAAATATATTATTTCAGCTAGACCTGACTAACACTGCTGGAAATCACTCGGTTGCCAGTGGCAGTTCTGGAGCGAATAAGAAGGATCATTCGATCTGCGGCATTGCCAGTGCCTGCAGTATTGTATTGTCTTTGACTGATCAAAGGTAGAGTGTCTGTGGTTGTGTCTGCCAGAGTTAGTGGAATGGATTTATTCTGCATCTGGTCACATTTGAGTAAACTCAGCCAGGTAACTCGTCTTAATGAAGAGCCCATTAGGCTGAATTGGAAAGCACAAATGAGCACAGCAGATATATTAAGTATTGACCTACACAAACATGCATACTAACAAGTGCAGAGGGAAATGGGCGCGTCTCTCTGATTGGACCAGGAAAGCCCAGAAAACACTTCCATCAGAAACGATCAGGCGGCCGGACAGAGCACCATCGCAGATAGTTTTTAATGAGCATCACACCGACTCTCCATGATGACTACAGACAAAATAGTTGGAGTTGATTTTCTGCGGCCGGCAGCGCGGAGCTGAGAGCTGAGAGCTAATGACGGACATTTAACACATGACCTGCATGGACCGGCCAGAGTCTTTGACTTCACAACACTGGATGAAAAAGTTACATTCTCAATCGCCTCGATCAATATTCCCATTAAGCCGGAATCAATTCACCATTAACAAGCTGTTTCTCAGCAGAATCGCCCTCTGAAGATCGTTGCCCGACTGGTTACGCAAAGAAAAATGCACACGCCCGGTAAACCATGGGGTCGCCTTGTTGTTTGTTTTTATATAAGAAGAAAAAAGCGTCGCACATCACATCATTAAAATCAGCATCGTGGGCCAGACTGTTCGATTTGATCCGCAAAGGTCGTTGCATCAATTTTCTGTCTCACACAAACATATCAATCCTCACATGAATATTTAATGACTCATCGCAGACTGCACAGACATCTTGTTATTGCCTCTCTCACAGACGCGCTCAAGTAGAATGGACAAAGACTTTTCTGGTGCAGTAATTTAGAGAAGGGCGCAACATGAAGTCTTTACACTTACGAGCTCCTTTCAGTTGCATCCTGACTCTGTCACCACTGCCTTCCTCTGCTGCAGCTTTATGCTAATAGTCTTTACATTTTAATGAGGAGGTCAAACAGGGGGAGGGGTTGTGCAATTTTTTTTGTGCATGAATAAGTAACGTCTCATAATGTACAATTATCAAATATATTGTACTTATTTTACTTACTTCTTTCATCATTATCTTTTAAAATGACTACAGTGATTCTATATCATTTGCAAGTGCAACCATTGAAAAGGACAGGGCGTATAAATTGGATCTGCATATTAAATGTTCCATTAAAGATATATTCTTTTAATGCACTTAGTTTTTTTTATCTGATAGTACCAGTGCTCCTTACAAAGACAAAGTACTGTTGTCTCTACAGCCTCGGCAACATTCATTTAAATAATCAATCTTATGTTATTACAAATATCTATGGATAAGTCACGTCTTGCAGTCTCACTAACTGCCAGACAAGATGTAAATGCTGCACCTGATATTCCTAATATTACAGTATTGGAGTGTTAGAATAGTCAAGTGTTATAATATGGCGTTAAAACGAATCCTAACAACAACACATTGTGAGAGTAATGTCTTTTTTTTAACCAGGTGAAACACATGGCTCAGCCTCCATCACCAGCCCGTACTGTAACAACGGTGTCAAACCATCACATGCAACACATGACATGGGAATAGGCACGCTGCCGTACACCTCTAATCTCCATACTGAGGAGGAGCACACAAATTGGAGAGAGACACTTTTATCCATGGATGCACTCTTCCACTGTCTGGGCTCCGGAGAGTGGGTGCAGAGATAAACGTGGCGGGGGCGGGGGGATTAAAATGTCCCAAACATTCTCACTGTTTAATTGAAACCTCCCTCGGGAGGTCTCAGAGGGGACCGAGGGGGTGGGAGGGCCGCTGGGGAGCGACCGCTGGAGACCCCTCGTAGGTGAATCCATTCCCTCCTCGCCTCTCAATAGAGGATGATGAATAGTGTGACATCAGTATGCTGCTGGAGTGCTCTGTGGCCTTAATGTCAAAGATGGGGCACGGGGGGGCGTAGCTGATCAGTAATGGTTAAACATTTAATCAAAACATGAAAAATATTTTCATTTTCTCAACAGGCCAATTGGGGCAAGTAAAGGATATCCAAACTCTACATACCAGCTTTAAATTAAATCTAGCCCAAATTAATATCTTTGAAAATATAATAATATATTTCAGCAATCAAACATGAAACCAACAGCAAGGATGTCAAAGTATCTGAGAGTGAAAAATAAATGTCATCCATCAGAAAGAATGTAAATATCTTTTTTTCCCCTTTAACTAGAGCTGTTTTTGTTTTTTCACCTGCAGTCAGCTGAGACTAGCTCCTGCCCCCCTGCCGCCATCAAAAGGAGAGGCAACTGGACAGATCAATGTTTACTGAGGCGTTAGTGCACTATAGCCACAACATCCTCCATTTTCTTGGAGCACTGCATTGTGGGAGCATATCAGCAGCAAATTCACACCTATGATTGTTTGGTGCTGATTTCTTCACATTTATATGAAAGGTGTAAAATATTTTACCCTGAAAAGCTGCTACTGCCTTGGATCAGACCCATCACACATGTACTGGACAGGAAGGGGTGGGGGATCCAGCTGCATTATGGGAAATGTAGGATTCATCGTATCTGGAGCTTCACATTCATTTAATAAACACCTTGATTCAACACTGCACAGTGATTGACATTTGTCGTAATAATTTAACAGCTCATTTGCAGGAGACAAAATAATGAATATGTTTTAAATCCACCTAGATCACTGGCGTATCTGATCTTTTGTGCTTACCCTTCCCTCCCATAACGGAGCCCTTAACTATGTGACTGACGCCGCTGATTGATGGCCTTTGTCAAATCAATGAGATGTGAACAACTGCTGTGATAATGTTCTTAGCGGCATCATTTTCTCCTGTTCTTGGTTGAGCTGGTGATTGATAGGTGGGGGCCGATTTGTCCAAGGTCAGGAACTGAGTGGGAATCGAACTTGCGAATATGCCTTCATGAAAGAAACAAGCAAAATGGCAAATGAAGTCTGTACAGCATTTAAAAAAACTGAGTCACCAGTCGTGGACAATCTCCCGCTGCCTTCTTCTCATGTGAAAGGCAAACTCCAGACTCAATTTTCAGTTCATGTCTAAAAAGGCCTTATGAAAGACCTGAGTGGGTCCATGGCGGCAGACGCTGACTGCCACTCGTTCACGCCTTGGCTCTTAGATGCATTCAACACTAACCTGTGAGAAGCCAGGAGGGAAATAAAGAGAACAGCCTTCAGTGAGCTTCACAGAGCCGAGTTCAGTCAGTGCAGGGAAAATGCAGCTTTGAGTCACAGAAGACAGAGCGTCCATCACAAGGAGCCTTTTGTGATCAGTGCCAGTAGGATCACTTTCCTTTCATGGTGCTCTCTCATACAGTCCTAATGACCCTGCAGGTGTCAGAGGCTGCAGGAGGTGGTGGAGACAAATGGAAAATATTCATATTCCCACAAATCCCCAACATTCAATCTTTGGACATTTTTTTAAACACAAGTTCCAGAAGAAATATGCTTCAAAACTAAAAGACAATAGCCACAGATTGTCTTTCTTATGGCATAGCAGTTGTTATTGTTACTGGCTGGTGCGATTATGTCGCTGCCAAACTTCCATCAGTCTGACTTTGCCTCAAACTCACCAGTGTCTGCTGTTGTTTGGATTCTAACTTTGCCAAACTGAGAATATTAATTAGCTGGGAAAATACAATTTTCTGTTAAACAGATTAGCGATGCTTACTTGATTCCCAATTAGCTGCTTAAATAAAGCTGTATGCTCTCGTCTCCTCCCAAGCCCGCTCCGTTTCAAAGCTAATACCCAGTATGCAAATTGAGTTGAATGCGGCAGCGCAGTAGTATTCAACAAGAGATGGAAAACACATCAGTCTGGGTTTAGTTGCTTTGATCAACAGAGAAACAAAGGATGGCGGTTGTTTTCAAAGAGGAAAGTTTGACTACTCATTACTGCGGCATGAGGAAAATCAGGGGCTTGTTTTACAACAGGAAATATTTGCCTATGCTCCTGTTCCAACAAATCATTTCAAGGACCAAGGTGTGATGGCCTTTGCTAATTTAAATTTTTATAAAAAAGAATCTTTGTTCAAAATTCGGTGGATTTCACAGGGTGCCGTTTTTGATGTGAACAACGAGGTCGCGCTGAAGGACCAGTTGCTTTTGTCTCTGAGCAGCAGAACGAGGCGGAGCAGACTGGAATGAATGATCGAGGCAGAGGCAGGGTGGAAAAATGACATCTTCACTTCTGCTCTTAACCATCTGGTGGCACTCTTCCAGCTTTTAAAGACCCAGGAGTGCCGTCATGTGCAGTCCCGGAGCGGGACCAAGAGCTGCGCCCACTGAACAAAGGCTTTTGTGATGGAGATCCCATTCAGCGGGTCCGTACAGTAACAGCAGCAGCACAATCAGATAAAGCATCTGTACGTGCCGCCGCCGCCGCCGCGCTCATGTTCCCTCGTTATCTGTTGAATCCTGCTGAGTTTGCGTTGTGACGGAAAGATGATGATTAATGAGATGGATCATCACATGATTAGATCGGTGAGTTAGTACCCAGTCAGTGAACCGCACTTCTGCGTTACCACTCATTAACTGCCGAGGCTGGTTCATCGCCGTCTGATCGGCAAAGACATCTCGATCACTTTCATTTAAATATCATCACTTCTTTAGGGGGAGGCTTGATTCTTTTTTAAAGCCAAGTCTCTGGGGTTTCATCTGTGACCCAGCTGTGGTCAGAGCCTCTGATTTATCCGCGATAAAGTGAATTTCTGTGAAACATGCGATTCAACATATTTCACAACAAGACAGTTGAACTGATGTGTTGGCGGTGAAGTTAACGCAGCCCTGCTGACAGCTGTCCTTTGTGTGTCCACATGACGATTTAACAGCAGCAAGTCGCACCATGAGCTAATGTGCCCCGAAGAATCAAAACGACCCTCCTTGTGAAAGGACTTGAGTCGCGCCCCTCTTCTCTCCGAGTGGCGGCGGCGGCGCCAACACCCCCCCCCCACCCTTTCCTTCCCGCCCCCTGTTTTTGACTGTCAGCAGCCCCTCCTCTCCGCCCCTCCTCTGCCCTAATGAGCCTTCTCCTGGGGCATGGCTTTACCTCCTCCAGGGGTAAAGAGGCCATCATGTTGCTCATCTAAAGACGACACATAGCCATGACTTCCCCCTAATTGTGTGCCTGTGTTGGCTCATTTGTTTTTGTCATTAAAAATTCACCCACATATTCCACCCCCCCCCCCCCCCCCCCCCCCCCCCCCCCCCCCCCTTTTTGTCATTAAAAATTCACCCACATATTCCCCCCCCCCCCCCCACCCCCCTTCCTCTCCCCACTGATAGACCGGCTGTAAGCAATTTGGGGGAGCAGATCGTTTCTGCTGGCTTAGGAGGGCTTTGAGGCCCCTCTCTCTGATGTGTACAAACACCCACAGACACACAAAGACTTGGAAAAGTACAATAACAATATTAAACACATAAACGCACCTCTTTATTCATGCATCCACACACACGCACAGAGCAGTGGGAAACCCTGCGGGACTGTTTGCCTATGTGCCACATTTCAAAGTAGTAAACATCAAACCTTAGACTGGCTGCGACCTGTAGGAAAGGAGACCCTTCGCTGGCACATTAAATATTGATGTGCTAAAGTTATGCAGATTGTTTATTGACTGGCCTCACGCAAGAAATGGGGGAGGGTGAGGGGGAGAGGGGGAGATCCTGCCTGCCTGCCTGGTCACCTCCACTCCCGGTGTAATTAGTTTGATTTCTGAATACGATTTAAATGTTCTTCCTCTTCACGACAGTCAGGCTGTAATTCCAGGAACAAACAAGCAATTGAGAAAATAATGAAAAAATATTGCGCTTTGCTTAAGTGCTCCTCTGGAGTACTGCTCGAGTTTGCACAGAACGGATCCATGACTGCAGACACAATTAGTCTGTAATACCTCAATCACACACAATTACAGCTGATTCAGTGTAAACAAGAGCCTCCCCTCTGTCACTTGACTTGGCTGTGACATTTGCCAGGTGGTGTTTTGCCTTCACCATGCTCAGGGAACTATTAGTCTAATGCCCCACAAGCATCCTGTTTCTCACTGGAGCCAATTAAGGCACAAATATGGTGACCCTTTGAACACAATGGAAAGCGAGCAGGCAGTTAGCAGTTTAAACATGGCCTCTTTACTTATTTAAATCAATCGATGCTTTCCAGGGTGAGTGCAAAGATGGTTATTCAGAATTTCTCTCTCAACAGAATCCCTGTTTCTTTTGTCCCACAGTAGTTACATCACTGTATATGACAGATATACTGTGTTGAGCTCACTTCTGTTCACATCAGCTGTTTCCTGTTCATGCTGAATCGATTTTTTTATGTGCCACCATCTACTGTGCTTTGCTGCATCATCAACTTCACCCACTGGAGACATGCTATCTCTTTTGTGTGACTATCAGGGCTTTATCTTTTAATAATAAAGCAGTTGGAACCTATTTGTCAAAATAGGATTACTCAACATCTGAAAAGCTTCAGGAAAATCAGATAATTCTTCAAAGTGTCTTCATTTTCTTCATCAAAACTAACAGTAAAACAATAATAAGCAACAAGGTTACCAAGTGTAGCTGTGACAGTTGGGTCTGAATATTTCTTTTTGTAAAACAAAAGGCTGAAATGAATGACTGCTTTGCTTTCTTGTTATGATGGGATATACAGAATAACTACTCATTTGCAGACATTGTTCATGTGAGTATAACTTTCTCATTAACTGCCCAGAAAAACTGTTCACTCACTTAAATTGCACCTCGAGCACATGTGCATGAGCCTGGAGGAGTCTGATAATGTCAGCTTCCCGTTCAAGACAGGCCCGAGACGTAAATTGAGCTCGGAGAGTTTAATCAAGACACTGAGGCTCTTTTGTTTTTGAGTCACACTACCTGCTGCAGAGAGCAGAGACGAGGGGTTCAATATGGAAAAGGACAAGCAGCAACACGACTCAGTGACTAAGAGTGAAGCGTACGAACGGAGGAAGGAGGATGTGGGTTTTTGCCCCAATTTCCTTGAAAAATGAATCCTCTCATTGTGTTTTTTCAAGTGAACGTCACATTCCGCGATGTCATTAGCAGTCACTGTGAAATCTCACCTCTGCAAAAGACGTTATTACTCATCCAATCCAATTTGCAGTAAAGATTTACACTGTGCAGGCTCATGAGAAACCTCGATGAAGAAAATCTCACAGAAATCAGGAGAAACACCAACGTGAGCCACCTGAATCAGATATTGGCATTGGCACGGTCTCCGGTGCCTGGCGCTGCCTTGATGCTGCAGCCAGCCAAGTGTTTCCAAGTGTTATGGCATGTCCTGACCTTCTGTTCATCCAGCCTGCCCAGCATGGGTGCATTGCTGGGAAAGTGGCCCGAGCCAAGCAGCACCATGTGGCTAATCCCTTGATGACAGCGCAGTGCCAAAAGACGGGACACCTACGAGGCTGGCACGGGCGGAGGGACCGCAGCGGCGAGCGCGAATCCACAACGATGCTCCCGATTCATCCCAGAGAGCTGCAACAACAGATAAATGCCAAAACAAAGCGGGAGACGGTGATGCAGTGTTTTCGCCTTAGGTGAGACACCCGTTACCGTCTCGACATGACAGGGGAGACGGAGATCACAGGAGATGCTCAGGAGAATGGGCTTGTGCTTTGTGTGTGCGTGGCACAGCTCCTATTGCTGATACAGGCGCTCGTAACCCCTTTTTGAAGCTTCCGTTCTTCCACACTAACACTCACACAGAAACACTCAGATGCATGATCACACGGATCACACACACACTTGCTCCTCCAGCAAGTACACCTACACACACCACACAGCGCCGCCGACGATCATACGTTTGGGCAAAGGTCTCCCTCACATCTTGCACTGTATGTAAATCGATAGCACAGAAAGCTCCTCTTTTTCCCTTCGATTCATTTCGTTGAAAGCATTTTCGTGCATAAAAGCACCACATAGTGCCTCACAGAGGCAAACAACAATAAAGACAAGAAGAAGCCAACGCTCCCACCCCCATAAATGCACAGACACACAAGCACATGCCAACTGCACACGCTAAAAAAAAAAAAAAAGACATTGCCGGGCACCGAGACCTTGAGCAATGAGAAAGCAACCTTTGGGGGCCGACCCGGGTAGACAGGAGGCCCCACACAAAGGTGCAGAGCCCTCCGGCCACCCAGGCCAGAGCCGTCCACAGGACCACTGTCACTAGGCCAGAGGCAACTCCCAGGGTGCTGGGCCCCCATGAGGACACACTGGAGCTGAGTAAAAAAGCAGATAATAACCTTTTCAGCTCGTGTCATGTAGTTCAAGCATATAATTAAAATATTATAGAAAATTTAAATGAATTAAGAAGTCTGTTTGGAAAGAATAAAGGAAATCACTATGACCAATTGAAAGCCTGATTAAAGAGGTGAGACTTGAGCCTCTTTTTAAAAATATCAACAGTCTCTGTGAATTTAGAGCCACTGTAAATAACAGATAACTATATAAATAAATAACTAAATAACTAAATCCCCTCCCTCAACATCCTGAGAGGGGAATCTATGCTGGCACCCATGCTCCAGTAGGCACACATTAGAAGGCGTCGGTTTACCTCCATGTTTAGGTAAGACAACCCAGCTGACAAAAACACACTGATATCTGCAGAGAAAATTTAATTACAGCCTGTTTCCGAGTGTCGTCAGTGCACGAATGGATGCTCTGATGGGCATGTGTGTGTCCGTCTACCGACCAGGGATGTGCTGTGAGAGCAACTCTGGAGGAGAGAGAGAGAGAGTGTGTTGGGCGGGGGGAGGGAGGGAGAGTGGGCTTGCGAGTGCATGGAGGTGGAGGGAGATTATGCTGACAGCCTGATTGGCACGCAGGTGGAGTGCCGCCCGTCTGAGTGCAGAAATTGCAGAAACCCTCTGACAAGCAGGTGCCACTCAATCATGCAAGCGCCATTCAAGTCCTTTCCCTCAAAGCACAGACGGCGCGGCACCGAATAACTATTCCGCCGCCGTTGCCCTTCCCGAAATCCGCGCAAACGCGATGTTCAAGAAGTCAGCTCACGTCCTGCTCACCGCCCTGCCTGATAATGACGCTAAATAGAAAATAGATGAGTCCATTTGAAATTATGTGTGGGCAAAACTGTCTTATCAGCATTTCACGCCAACGTGGCAGCTTACACTGCATTACGCCAGCAGTTCATCGCCCGCGCCGCTTCTGCATTGTGCCCTCGGGGAGTTTTTCAAGAGGTGGCTTCTATTCCCACTCGGCACAATATGGTGACCGAGACTGTGTCGAAGTCGGGCTCTGCCATCGAGCGCGGCGTAATTGTGTGGCCTCGTGGAGAGCCGGTGCATGACGCTGAAACTTGCCTTCAGCGGCGTTCAGCCCACAGCGCTGTCAAAACCGGAATGAGCGTTAAAGAAGCAGAGAGGAGGAGCGCACGCATCAAGTTTGCTGCCCCGAGGGAATGATATAACCTTTTTTAACACATTTGCTACAGAAAAGGAATTACAGGGATTTTCTGAAACCACACCGGTGCTTTGTAGTGGAAGATACGGCAGGAAATAAGGTGAAGAGAATCACCTCTGCTTTGACAATAAATGATGTATTTTTGGGGGGGGGCAGAGGTCTAATGCATTTCAGTAATGGCTTCGCACGCAGACTATTTCACAGTGACTTATGTTCACAATTTTCACGTTTTTTTTTTTTTATTTGAAAATGTCTCACATCTGAATGACACCCGATTCCACTGACAATTGTGTGAAATATTTCTTTCAGCAAACTGTGACCGCTGCGCAGATTACCTACTGACACCTCTGCAGCCGATCCCAGCCTGCCTCACTCCGATGGCCTTTAATTCAGTTTGTCATCATCACTCCTTTCTCCTCCTTTCTCATCTGCGGCCGGGCCGCGAAGTGACCCCTGACCGCAGCGGGTCCCCGCAGGTTAACGCCAAGCCTTACAACTAAGAAGAATGACAGTTTAATTTCTGCCGATAAAAGCGCAGAGAGAGGAGGCTGGATGAGCAAAGGGAGGAAATAAAATCCAAACAGGGCACAATCCCCTCGCAGTGCGACGGTGAGCTCCTATCAGCGTTTCTGCGACCTGCTGTGTCACTGTATTTACAGAGGGAACAAGTGTAATAAAAGAGGTTGCTGGAGGATTAGTCAAAGTCATCACACTGGAAAACACCGCTCAGTATATCCCCGACAACAACAAGGATACAGCTTGTATTTAAATGGTAAATCCAGTCTTACTGACGCCTTAGAGCGAGGGATGAGACGACTAACAAAATCAAATCCTAACGTTTAATCTTTCATCTATCGTGAAGATTTGGGTGATACTTCAATCAAGTCTGCAAAATGCAACAGCAACGAGCAACAACATTTGGCTGGTGTTGTGTTTGAGGCTTGGTCTTGACATAAAATTCTAGCATCCACAAGTTATGAGCATTTAACAAATCTTGATGAATAAAATACATTTTAAATATAACTCATTGTTTTTGTTTGAGTCAAACATTGGCAGCATATGCAATAATACTCATTTTCATGTCCACTTTAAAGTCTTCACATAACAGGGCTCATTCGACATCACTTTCAAACAGCACATTTTCCCCAAGGACACTTTGGAGGAACAGCCGTCCCCAAATCCGTCCAACACCATTTACAGCTGTAGATAATTAGACATTGTGATTCCTTAGTTTTAGATTACAGTTAATTGTTTATCAGGCTGAGTAAAATAAACCTGAGCTTTGTCTCATTCGAAATATAAACAACATCTCTACAGTACCCTCACAATAAACTGGTAACTAAATGTACTACCAAGACTGAGGCGTCTCCTGATAACCAAATAAAAGACCGAGTGTTTCCCAGCCCTGCTTTCTATTTTCTTTTTTTTTTTCCAACCACTACACAGTTTTCAAATATAAACTTTATTGATGGGAAAAGATTCAGTGTTTTGTCACGGAGTAACTGCTTTAGTTTATAGACCGGCCAGTGTTCTGGATCCTGAGGGACTCGCAGTAACATGCTGACACCATTCTAACCATTTAGTTGGAAATAGGAGGAGATGTGCATTGCAGTTTTATGATCTTATCCCACTTGGAGAGATTTCTGTTGCTCCTGGTGTACGTCTGACGCCCAGGGCACGAAAACATGCTTGTCTGTTTTTCTCTCTGTGTCTGTGTGTTAAACGCCTCCATGAAAAACATTTGTCTGCACACTCAAATCCTTCTGCGTGGGTGCTTGTAACCAATGAGTGCTTTCCTCTCATTTGAAAAAAAATAAAAAATAAAAACAGGGAAACTGTGGTAGGTGTGAATGTGTTTTACCTTGGTGTCTGTCCATCCTGGGCTCTATGGATCTCAGAGTCAGGGAGCAGGTCAGGGCAGGAGGATTCGCACTGAGTGCTGGCTGCGTTTACAGGCGGGTGTCTATGATGAGTGACCTGTAAAAAAGAGATGACAGTCAGGATCACATTTCACCGCAAAGTGTTAAACTACAGACCAGGCGCTGAAGGGCAGAGGGTTTTTTTTTTTATGCCTCCATGCCTGCGACAGACGTCATTATGCTTTCGAGTCGTCCTTCTAGCCATCCAATTCCTGTGAAAATTATATCTCAGGAACACCTTGGACTCAAGGATGGACTGATTAGATTTTGGTGATCAAAGATCAAGGTCACTGTGGCCTCCGCTCTCACCATTTTGAGAAAGAAACTAATACACACGACACAAATGAAATGCCTTAAAAATCATCAGTAAATGTATAAAAGTCTGGACAGGCATGAATGTACAGTAGAGCTTGAGTGGTTAGGAGGAGAGCAACCACAAGACAGTGGTTCAGCTCTTTCATTAAAAGTGTAACACGTGTCTGTGAAAGTCTGTGAAAGTCATGTAAAAAAATATATATTTATATTATAAAAATCTCATATGAAATATGGACACGTGTATTTTGTACTCATACTCCATTACCCCAATTGCAGCTGTGCAGGCTCTTTCTCCGAACGCTCAAAGATGACTGCATATCCGAATTCAGAATATTTTAGCTCCATTTCTAGGCAGCTGGAGGAGGTGGAGACGTGTTGTCCATCTTTATATACAGCCTATGCGCCCGCCATACAAATGACATCGAGGCCAGTTCAAGCAGATCCATTGAAAGCACGAAACAAAAGGCCTCCAACAGGCTTCACAGAAACATTTCGACACGCAGAGTTACGAGGGCGAAGACTGAGGTGCAGCGCGAAACAAAAAAAAAAAAACTGCTGGGATACGCAGAGGGGAGTAAAGCGATTACATATCATAACACACCATGGTGAAGACTGCAGGTGTCCTGCCACAGTGTAAATCACTGCCTGCTCTCCCTTGGGATTTCTCAGTAGGTGACAGCTCCAGAGAGTGTGTCACTACAAACCTGTGCACACTGGTCAAAAAGCACCGACGCACCAAAAAAATACTACTACATGGAGAGGGTGGCAGCTTTTGTGGACGGGTTAATCTGGCACCTATCAAAGTGAAACGTTCAATAAACGCATTTAAAAAATATTTTCATAAAGAGCAATAGATTTCAGATTGACCTTTAATTAATGATGTGATCATATTTGGGAATGGCCTTTTAAAACAGGCACGGACACTATTAGTAAGTTCAGGGTTTCAATAAAATAATCAAAAAAAAGAAATGAAAATGAATCTCGAAAGAGCTGCCTGTGTGAGAACTGGTGCTCGAACAGTTGCATCGGAGCAAATATTCGGGTGTTGCATGTGCCTAATTAACATCACTGGTCAGGTGTGGCTGTGTTTCACACAGAAAGGTGCCAACAGACGTTCTGTGAGATATAAGTTGAATTTGTTTCTGTACACTGCGATGGTGTCTCTGTGATGATTCTCTGTTCTTCATGTTTTTGACTCCGAATCCTTTCCTGCTACAAGTGACAGTTCTGCGTTGTAATAGAAATGTTTGCATCCATTTATCCTCCATCTGTGGGGACATCTGTTTCATATTGTGTTCTCTCGCTGAATGTTAGCGTTTGGCATCGACACAATTCAAATGTTATTTTTATCCGAGCTCACAAAGGGGGGAGGGAGGCCGTCTTTGGTGCATACGGTTTGCTTTGCCAGTTTTTAATTACATTTATCAGAATTACATAATTAGCGTGCACGTTTCCCTCAAAAGAAAATGGAGCTTTTCATATGTCAGTGTCACGGAGAAGTGCATGTAGGAATCACTTCAGCTAAAAGCCAGCATGGACCTTATGTCGCCCGTGTTCCATCTTCCGCGAGGTCGCGGCCCAGACAAGTTCAATGACCCTGGTCAAGAGTCAAGATTACGGTCAAAGGAGAGAGTGTGTTGTTTTGCTGGATCTCCATCTGTGGGCTGGCCATGAGGGTCACGGAGGAGACACTTTGCACTTCATCTGACCGGGACAGTGTGGCTCACGATGACGAGGTCTCATTGCCTGGGGTTGCTATATGGTGAATTCATAAGGCCATAAATTTCAGTCAGGACATAAAACTGTTCAATCAAGACCAGAATGCAGCTGCTACAAGTGTTTCTCTCTTTTACCTTTAAATATGTGAATCATCCATTCAGTCTCTCTTACACACTGTATAAATGTCACATCAAAAAATAACCGTTCAAGTATAATTTTCTCTAATACAGTGGCAGCCCTGCACATACGTGTTGCCTGATTGAAGAGTAATGGAGCCTATGAAACCTAAAGGGGTTGCGAGCCATGCTAAAAGAAGCCGGAGTCCCCAAACACACCATTTCACACACGCTGGACTCAGAGCGGCAGCAGGATGTCAGAGGTGTGTGCTGTTTGAGAAACCAATGCATTTATACAGGCTTAACTCTCACTCAATACAGTGGGGGATGGTGCATTGTGCCAACCATGAAATTAACTGTTTGAGAGACATGTCAGCTCAAAGAAAGCGGCTCCACACACACACACACACACACACCTATGGGGCTATAGGCTCAAGCCCAATGTAAACACTGTACACAGCTACAGAGATGGAGACGGTACATGAGAAAAACAGCAAATCACACTGGTCGTTTCTTCTGTCCTGACAAACACCGGGCCCCGAACAGTAATGGAGGGTGATTTCGTACATGGAAACTAACTCAACCAATTCAACCCCAACAATCCAGCTCACCGGCAAATGACTGCTTCCTATATCATGCAAACTAGTCTGTGTACACAGGGCAGATATATTCACTCTCTACATTAGATTACTTACAATTTGCTCATTATTTGCTTAATTAGATTAACCAGTTATTTAGCTGGAGTTTATACAGTGCTCACAGTGTCTGTGTCGACCCTCTGTTGCTTTGCATTGCCATTTGGAACCTTCAAATTCTCAATCCAGCTGGAGTCCAGGAGGTGAAAGCTCAGCCTTTGATGGAAACCTTTGAAAACCTTTTACCTAATCAGGTTTAAAATACCCTATTATTTTATATTAAGCATTGTACGACTGCAGTTCCTCATTTCTGTGACCATAATCCTGTGGCTACATAAATCCTGTGATTACTTACCAAAGGTGACTAATGAGCTCGAGGTGAGAAGTGAAACGTGTCAGAGTGAGGAATAGGACATCAGCGAGCTGAGAGGGTCAAGTCTTGAAAGGAAACACGGAGGGTGATTGAAAGAGCGGAGAAAGAACTTGAGCTATGGGGTTGTGATTAAACTGAAAGGACAGACATTATGGCCCTCCTGTCATTTAACACCTTGATTACACGTCTGCCATGTCCCCGTCAGACTGACTGCTTCATCAAATGTCTTTGTCTGGTGCCAGTACTCCATTTGGTCCTTGGCTCTTCCCCCGAGACCCAAGAGGACACAGGAAAAAAGGTCAGTTAAAAAAAATGACCCACAGTATAATGACTGCAGCCCTTAAGAGTTTTCAGTTACCCTGAGCCAACGTGTTTCATCCACATTATTTATAAAGTTTAAACTATTCAAGAAGAATGGATTTATGGATGACAATCACAACTTTGGTTCAGACTGAAATATCTAAACCAACATTTAATAAACCATCATCTTTTATATAAAGATTCATGGTTTCCTGAGGATGAATCCAGCAGCAGTGTGGCTGTGCTGTATTCCAATAAAAAGTGTCTGCAAAACACTTTAAGACGGCGAACATGGTTGATGTACCTACTATCATCAGTTCACAACAGTGGTTTTCTTTCACCATAGTAGAGTAGGAGCACAAGTGAGCACGAGTGCTTTTCCACCAGTTGGCTCGACCTCAGCAGAGCCACAGCTGAATGGAAAAGGTTCCGGTAAGATGGGGAATATAAGCCCATTTTGAATCAGGGAGAAAATGATGTTGAAATTTTTTCTTCTCTTACTGCTCTCAATAAAACGCCTCGCCAATTGTTGAGGGGTGGTGGGGTTCCACGTCAAAATGAAAGAATTATGTCAGAGGTTTTCAGTTGGTGTAAAAAAAAGAGGCCACAGAGGTGGATGCTCAGTGTGAAGCAGCAGTTCTTAGATTTTATGCTGCGCTCTCTTGAAATAATAGAGTAGATAACAGCTTCTTTGGACTTTTAAAGAAACTTTAGGGCAGAATTTATTGTACACAGTTGGCCGACATCTTCATTCTCTTTATCATCATAAAGCTCAGACACCGCATTCTGCTCGCCACCCAGGAGGTCTGGCCCTTCCGCTGACCCCAGTGTACCCCCTCAGACTAAACAATGATGCTGGGTCACCTCCTCGTGGCCCAAGACAGATGGCTGGCTCCTCTTGGGGGTCGCTACCATGGCCAAGGTCACCTCCCCTGCTTTGGCTGCACCTGCACCCCAACACTCCCATCACCACAATCTTTAATTCCTGCACCGACCAGCACGCAGCCTTCCCCCACCCCACCCTGCCCGGTGCTAACAGGTTCTGCTGGCTTCTGCCACACGATGCTGCAATAATACAGCGCAAATGCAAAAAAAAAAAAACCTTTTCAAAAGAGAACATGAAGGCACAAATGACTGAGTTGATATATGAATTTGTGCAGTCATTACTGACGGGCTGGGCCTGTTTTCACTAATTAAGACATGATGCAAGCTTGGCAAAAGCTCACAACGGAATGGAATAACAATAAAAAGGCGAAGGAATAATGTGTTAAATTACGACGATGCCTCCCTTGTATGACCCTGAATCAATTGGCACCTGTGTCACTCAGAGACACGCTCCGCGGCAGAGCGCTGAAGAGGGGGAGCAGTATTGGCAGGAGGCTGTGATCCATGTGACAGGCTACATGTCACCGTCACTGGTGTCCCTCCCTCGCCCATTCAATACCGCAAACCATCGGATCAATGTCCACAGACACAGTCCTCCCCCCTGCAAAACTAATTATGTGAGCATTTTACACTGCCAAGTCTCCTGCACGCTTTGTTTATGCAGGCCTGCAATTAGTGGGATAGTCAATAAAAGACTGAGGGAGGCACCGTGAAGGAGGAACAATGGCGGGACGCGCACGCGACGGAGTCTCGGTAGGGCTGAGAGTGCACAGGCAGCAGAAGGCCGGGGCTGAGCGGAGCAGACGCAGGCTGGAAGCGTCTGACGTGAGGAGACGGACTGTTCCTGCGAGTTCCTCACGAGTCCAAATGAGGTGCCAAAGTCGTCCGCTCTGCAGCATCAGTATCCCAGAAGTGTGACGCTCGTGGGCCTTTATATCACTTCCGCATGCACAATTAAGTTGCTGTGAATATTTACGGCGGGTTTAAAGAAATTATTCCCTGCTCCCGCAGGTGTCGCAAAGTGGCTGTAATCAGAATTTAGTAGGAGCCTTCCTGCTCTCTGTCGATAACCTGCTCGTCTATGGAGAGCTGTAAAACCCAGAGTCTGGTCAAGTGGTGCTGAGCTCTGTGACGGCAGCAGCTCAGCATCTCATTCTCAAAACTGGAGCTGCAAAATGTGCCAAAGTTAGAGAGGAGTCCTCCAAGCAAGCTTCAAGCTCAAGTTAATCCATTTTGATGTGCACAATCTATAGCTGTAAATTCTGTCTAAAACAGTAATTTAACAGACATTAATCCAAACGCTAAGATGATAGGACGTTTTGCTGTGTGTGTGTGTGTGTGTGTGTGTGTGTGTGTGTGTGCGTGTGTGTACAATACATTTCTGCCTGAGTGCAACACAGCAGGAGGGGGGAGAGCAAAAAAGATTTAAATTAGACTTTTTCTCCACAGGGACATGATGATTGTTGCTGTTCACGGCAGGTCTGCCATCTGTCAATGGTTATATTTTGAGTCAGTCTGAAGCCTGTGTGGTTGAGATTCTGGAGGCGGATTAATGGAGTGGACTGAGTTCTGTCAGGATCTCGCTGCAACATCCCGATCCTCGTGATCGGCCGATGATATAAAGACAACCGGTTTGTCGCTGAACGCAATAACACTCAGGAATGGTGACACTAACTCTGCTCTGTGGCACAGCCCATAGATTTCCGTGTTAACAGTAGAGCAGTCAGCGTTTAATCTTCCTCCAGAGAGCTACCAGGCCTGGGCTAGCAGCTTGTAAAACCTAAAGACCTACACAGCACAATGCTTCGTATGCAGCCTTAACTTTAATTAAATTAAAACCTTGATTTCCCTCAGCTGAGAACTCCACTCTTCTGGTATAATTACGCCGCTCTAACGTGTGCACTAGTGTGTGTGTTTTACTGGCAGATGAGCTATCCAGAAAGCATCGATCTGCGACCATCGTAGCCAAGAGCAGGCGTGACCTTCGTTGACATCAAACAGGAAGATGCAAAACTCTGCAATGCAGTTAATACTCTAATGAAGGCTGCAGTTACAAATATGGGTGGAGACGAATAAAGATGCACAGTTCCATCAATTATTATTATGTGGCCAGCAATATGAAAATGAGCTGAACTGCCCAAACTAAAAAATGATCCACAAACAATATTTGGCAAGAACTCCACCAAGGCAGCAAGTTTTATTTTAATCACCAAATTGTGCAAACACGTTGAGACCAGTCCCAAAATATGTCTGATTTTTTATTGCATTGAGATACTCTAATTCATTTCTGACCAATCAGTGGTAATTTCAGGGAACCTAACGTAGAAAAAAGTGGCAGAAACTTCCTGCATCTGCCACTTAGTCTTTGGGTTCCATTCCTCCACCAAGTTTCAAGAGAATCAGTACAGGGAAGACAAAAAACATAAACACAATGTAAGAGCGCGACACGACAATGTTTTATCCTCAATTTCAACTGATCTTTGATCCCATTTTAATTGTTTCCCTTCCTACACAGTGAGTGAACAGTGTGACAAACTAACTGGCCGTGCCCTACAGGTATGCAGACAATTAGGAAAGCCCATGTTTGGTTTTATTCCCCGCAGCCGTAGCCTGCTGAGGGCTGGAGAATGGTGGTGCCTTCTAATCAGCGTCAACGTAGGAAGCTCCCATGTGTGACCGAAGCCCCCTAGACAATCTAAAATGAGTCAAGAAAAATAAGCGTTAGCCCCTCACTCTTACCCGCCCCGCCTCACAATCATTCCCCCTTTCTGCGCTCTCTCATCTCTTCGCCTTTCTCCAATTGCTGTGTGGCAAGTCCCAGTGTTATCTACAGACAGCAGCCTCGCCAGCTTCAGCCAGGATGGATGAAAAAATGAGATCCGGTGTTAAAACTTTGGAAGGGAGCCTTATCAAATGCCAGGTGCTTCAAATGCACCAAACAGGTTCAAAAACATCTGAGAACAGCAACACACGTGCTTTACACATCTGAGAGCAGCTCTCCCCTCATCCATCATCATCTATGTATGGCCACTTATTTAGCATCGCTGACGGTAACGTCTCAGGAAGACAAGCTGTACATGAGCTTCGGAGGGACAACACATTTCATTTCCTCCAATTATTTTCATTTTTCTCCACTTGTCTGGACTTGGTTCCTCTCCCCAGTCACACCTTCCTGCTCTGCCTGGGAATTCCTGAGGTGTTCCCAGGAGGTTCTGGATGTACCCCAAGGTCTCCTGGAGGTTGGGCATCCCCAGTAAGCCTCCAACTGAAGGCTTCCTGACAAGAGGAAACACCTCAACTGTCCTGCTTTTGATGGGAAGGAGCTGTAGTTCTCTACTGAGGTCCCTCCAGGTGTCTGAACTCATCTGGATAAACCTCATTCCAATGGTTTGTATTTGCGATCTCCGCATTTTCGAGGTGAGGGTTGCAGCATCAGTCGATTGCAATATGAGGTTCCCTAGAACACATCACAATAATTGTGAGCTCTTTTCTCTATCATTTGTTTTGGAAGCAAAACAAAGGTTTCCACAGCTCAAACACTTTTCTGACATCCGCAGCACAACAGAGGGAAGGCCTCCTTCCTTCCTTCCCTTATCTGAGGGGAAGACTCTCTTTATTCTAGACGCACTGGTGAGAATCTTTCGCAACATCAAAGCGGCGCAGAGCATTTCTCCACCCAGAGAGCTAATGAGAGACGACCGTCCTGTACGAGTGCGATTACAGCGGCTTCATTAAGGGGTGAGCCGATACCGTGTGCTCAGCTCTGAAGCGGCTGCCTCTGGGAGCTCTTCTCCTACACAGAACTCACTTCCACTGAAGATCAGGTCTGTCAGCGCTGAGTGACAGGGTTAAAGCACTCCTCTGATGACTCTCTAGTTTTTTTTTTGTTTTGATCTTAAGAAAAAAAAAAAAAAGAAATGAAAAGCAGGTTGAAAGAAGACTGCATGTAAAATAAGTATCCTGACAGCAACTGCTGCAAAGCCTCCTCAGGGTGAGAGCGTCTAGTGTCTACAGCCGAGCGGCTTCACTGCCTTTCGAGCTTCGGCTTCAGAAAGGGAAGAAAAAAAACAAAACAAAGGGACTCAGTTAGCATTACATGTCACAAAACATAAACCCAACAAATCACCAGAAACCAACTGAGGCCAAGAAAACAGAACGGGAATGAGAACGAGAACAACTTGACCCTGGATTTCACTTAACACAGGTAGAAGTTTATTTCCCACTACAGATCTCAGTGGCTACGCATCACGGCAGCCGGCCTCTGTATTTACAGCCCGGACACCCAGCACTGATATTGTTATGGATTATTCTGTAAAATTGGTCGTTGTAATTTATGGTGGTTTACGGTTAGATTAATTGCTTGACCTTTGCGGTCCTGTGTGTGTGTGTGTGTGTGTGTGTGTGGGTGGGTGGAAGGACAGGAATGAAAAAATGTGGTCGTATTAATTTAGACCAATCTACTAATCAGAATGATGAGGGGAATATAACATGTATATAATACAGTTACTTATGGATGAGCAATCACTTGATCCCACGTTAGCTTTCAGATGAATCAGTGACGATAGATGGGACTCCAGCTTTTGATAAACACATCACTGCACCCCCCCTCCCCCCTTCTCTTTATCTTTGAATGGGTTGAACGATTCAAGCCTACAGCCACTTATCCATCCACAGTCCCTCTTGCGATAGTTGCATTAAGTCTCCAATTGAAATTAGCAATATTTTATGGTAATTCCTTTTGGAAAAAAAAAAAACCTTGTTGCTAAGGGAGATAATTATCTCAATTATTCAGGATCTCATACCCAAGACGCACAGGGCACAGCCTCCCATTAGCTGGAGGCCGTTCGTACCCACAAGTGGAAATAATTGAAATGTGGCAGATGTTTAATTATTGCCATTTTAAAAACACAGAAGTAATGAAGAGTATCATTCCAACACCGAGTACGATAATCACACATTCCACAAAGGAGAGTAATTATTTTCTTAGACATAGTTAACTGTTGAACTAGTGAAATGTTTATCAAGTTCCTCATCTATCACACAGAGGAAAAAACCTGCTGCTAATTCCTGTCCCTGGTTTATGATCCCGTGCTGATTCTGAAATGTCAGGACTGCAACATAGGAAAATGTCAACGTCCAATTTTGCTACAGACAGGAGCAGAAAATCCAGAATATCCTGTGATGATGTACGATATGTGCAATACCATGGCAACGTGATGGATCAATGGCCGGGTTTTGAAAAAGACTTTCCTGCAGGACACCAAAGGAAGCATGCTGGCCCGATATGATCTGGAATTCTCTTAATAACAAGGGTAGGCACAAGGGCAGCGCTCTCAAAGGACATCTATTATTCATCTGAGGAGCTCATGAATTAGCAATGAGATAATCTCACCATATATGTTTTACATCATAAACAGGAAAAACACTATTAGTACTTATACTGTCTTTTCCCTTGCTCAAGCACAAATGCAATATTAGCATTTGATTGAGATGGAAATAAGAAGAGAATGAGGCTAAATCTGGATCGATCCATCAAGTTGACCCAAAATTAGAGCTGTAATTGTATAATTGATTGTAATTGAAAGAGAAAGAACCGACGGAGTCAGCAATACGACACAGCCCTCAGTATTTTAACCACTGACACGATTAGTCTCCCCTTAGGTAAGAAAATAATAACCAGCAAACGTATACAAAACTGAAGGTGCATCCTTCCGTCAAGGGAAACACCCTGTGTCATCACATTTAAAAGAAACAGGAAAATAGCAAATCCTGAGTGGACCCAGTTAACCAGACACAAAGACGAACGCTAATGAAAACACCAGTCTAGCGCATAGCGCTGCCAAGGAATAACAGTCCCTTTAATCCAATTTCTGGTCATGTTTAGAAATTGTCTACTCCTGGGTAAGTGCACAATAAATAGATTCTACCGAAATGGAAAAAAAAAAAGCGAATTCCTCCAAGCTACTGACTTCCATTCCAACCAGCAATAACACACACATCACTGAACACAGGCACTGTTGATTATACAACCACCAAAAATACTCAAATGTGGCACAACTCCTTTAAGGTCAGACAGAGAACGACATCACACATTCTCATACTTCAGGTCACTAATAAAACATTCTCATCTTCATATTAATTTGCATTAAAAGGGCCCCCGAAGGTGTCCATCTGTCTTTGTGCTACGCAGGGCAGATGTCCCTCACCCTATGGTCCACCTCTCACCCTGGGAGCCTCCCCTCCTCTGAAGCAGGTCTTTTAATTAAAACATTGTGCGAGGACTGTACCACGTGGGCGACACGCCCACCTCTCCATTTCAGGAGCACAGCATCGAGCCGAGGAGGATGCACAGGTCCTGCCGGGACAGAGATGTGATAAGAAAGGACATGATACAAGTGCTGCCCTGCAGGGTGGAGCGAGGACATGGAGACGCGCCGGAGGTCCAGCTGTCCCTCCCCGAGTGCCAAAGAAAACAACTCGGCAGAACTTACGCAAACAAAAAAGGGGATTCGCGTCTGGAAGAAGGAATCAAGACGCATGATGAGATTAAAATCTAAATTAGAATGTGATATCACAGTTGACCTCAGCTGCCTCTGCGCAGATTTATGCAGCGAGTTCATCAGCCCATGAGAAGGCAGAGGAGCTACAGTATCCATCATGTTTTATAGACGATTCAAACAGAGAGTGACAGCCACACGTGGATCCCACTGACATGCCCTGCAGCTCTGCGCCGCTCCTGTCGAGACAGAACACCCTGAATCAGTCAGAGAAACAGCTTTAGTGGAAATCTGCATGCTGGTAGGTGTCAGTGTCTACAGCCACCTATATATGTAGTTCTAATAATACCTTATCATTCGGATGAATTGCTGAAGCAGTTCCCCTTTCTTAACTGGTTTGGAATGGGCAGCATTTTTTTTTTCTTTCTGAAACTGTAAAAGCGACCTGCAGTAATTGAGCCTCAGCAAATAACGATCGGCTGCAGGACACTGGAGCTGCGTCACCACTGCTGCTGCACAAAGAGCCGCCCTCCATCTTTCAAGCTCAGCAAAGTTTGGCTCAGTGTAAAGAACCCCAAAGACCTGCTGGCCATTCTGGTGAATGTGCTGATCAATACACTCAGTGTTGCCACTGTAATATCCTCACAGTATTTCCACCAGCATCGCTGACTTCAAGCTTCGTGTCCTCAGCATAACCGTTTCCACAACGTCTGTCAAACAAAACAAGAAGTCATAAAGACGAACAGACATCTGCATAATAATATCGCACAATGCAAATTGTGCAATTAACCGGCGCCTTCCTGTAGGTGTATCACATATGGGAGAAGATTTGTGTGCAGATTTTCCCCCGGAGAACACAATTACGCACCAATTTACGCCCTGTCATCTTTCTGTGCTGCGTTTATCTTTAGCAAAGTGCACTTGGGTTGAAATGAAGCATGCCAATGTCCCTGCTTACGAACACTATCAAAACACATCTGAATTGTCTGCCATATGCTCCACCGTGCTCAGGTTGCCCATCAAAGTGACTTGGAGTTGGAGAGACTCCATCCCTCATGTTCTCATTTGATTTGGGCTTCCACAGATTACTTCTAATTGCGCGTTATTCCTCCTGTCAGGGTGGCCGGGACAAGAGGTGGAGCTTCTGCTCCGTTATCACGCCGACACAGCGCTTCGCTTAACACCGTGGCCCGTGGAACTGTTTTGCTCTAATGCTTCTTCAGACGAGTAACTGAAGAGCCGGGCTAAACCTCCCAAAGTGGTAATATGTCTACAAACACCATTTAACAATGCCTGATGAATATTCAGTGTTCTCTTGCCCGGGCAGGAAATCCCTATCAGCCATTTTACAAAGTATGGCACATAATTATGCCACCTCTAAAATGGAGATCTAAGGCCTGGTCCTGTCTGATGCCCCCCAGCTTTTAATTAACTAAATTACTGCACACTTCTCCCCCTATTGATTACTGCTATGGGGATTGATTATTTCCATGCACACAGCCATTCGCCATTGCTGCAGGTGGGAAAACTAGTTTTAATGAGAAGTGTTTGAATAGAGGGAAATGAAACTTTTAACAAAACCTTTATGGAGAGGAAGTGAGGTAAAATATAGACACTGGTTTCATTCTAATGCCTGCCCTTATTTAAAAATGAATGAATGAGGTTTTGCTGTCGGGGGGTATAAATGTCCTCCAAGTGCAGATAGAGGACAGATGCCTGTGATAACAGTCTCAGCCCTGGATCACAGTGGGGCGACGCCAGACCACAGCACATCCACAGATTACCAGTTTACGACCACCACCAAGGCGAGCAGACCACATTTACCCCGCCCCTGACACTGGATGTAAAAATTGCAGGCGCTGTTTTGCCTCCCAGTGCAGAGGGAGCTTTGTAGCGTGTGGAGAGAACATGATCGTTCTGCAGCGCTCTGACTGAATCACTTAGTTTCAAGCTCGCCGTAAGGTCAAACTCTGCATAAGTACGAACACTACGCACACGACACGGTTGTAATTCCGAGCAGGGAATTGCGTCTGTTTACTAACAAGTGTTCACGTCGTCATACTCTGAGACGTCGCCTGATGTTTTCTCCGAGCCAACTGCAGGGCTCCCTGGATTACTGTGACCTCATAACCAGAGCGAGAAGCTGAATTCAAGCTCACTCGTACAGAAATTTGAATGCATGTAGACGTGCAGACACGTGCACACTTTCTTTCCCCGAGAGTAAACCTCCCATGCCCTGTGAACAGACTGACTTTTGTCTCGCCTTGGAGGACGGATCAGCTGGTGGCACATCTGTCCAGTTGCTTTCCGACCATTTTACTGGCATCCAAGGGAGCAAACGTTGCAGCTGCGTGCACGCGGCACCTCCAGTGACATTCAGAACACGGGGCCGTGTGCCGCCTCTCCACCACATTGACATTCAGCTGCACGCGGTCCGTGTTGTGATAGGGTCTCCGTCTTCCTGCTACTTGGCTGGGAGGAATGGTGCAGTCTGCGGCTGCCACAGCCCTGCTGTCAGACTGTTGGAGCCGCATCCCTCTCTCCCTCTCTCCCTCAGCCCATAGGGTACAGCTGACAGCACATGATCCTCAGAGCCACACAGCCAGCTACTGCACCGCGAGAGAGCCTTCAGCTAGCGCTGACATATTCCAGGGCCTATCGCAACAGATGGAGTTTTTACAGGTACCGTTTGGGGTAAAATACCTCGCTTGAGGGTACAGCATCTGGTCCATCACATATTGGATGGTGTGTACCCCCCCCCACTGCACACCATCAACCCCTCTCACCTCACCCTTTGTTGCCTTCCTCCTCCTGCATTATGTAGCAGATAGGTACTGTCCATCAGAGCTAATTCAACAGCCTTGGAAGGAAAAATAGAGTCCACAGCTCAGTTGCATTGATTCATATCTAATAAAGTTATATTCCATAATTTCATCTGATATAATCCGCTAAATGTTTCAAGCGCGACATGAACGTACAGAATTCAGTTCAGCAAGATTTTTTTTTCTTCTCTGCTTGGGAAGGTCTGAGCTGACAGTGTTAAATCTAATTTCCTCAGCAACTTGAGCCTCGTGGTCCACTCCAGGTCTCCATCACTCAAGCTGCGCTCAATAACCTTGGACTCATATTTCTCTGCCAGTGATTTAATGACTTGCAAGATTACATTGCGGTTGGTTGAGCCTGTGTTGATGTTGATATCTCTACTCTTTACTGTCCTGTGTCCTGTCAGTCCACTCCTGTTATTTATCATGACTTATGCCATGACACACTAGAAATGCCCTATCGGCCATTCATCTCCCTGTTAAATAATACGTGCCAGGCCGGGTCCGGATCAGAGGAGCAAGGTGAACGATGAGGTTTTGAAAACTGCACCGGAATGAATTACAGCTGTGGAGGAGTTCCTCTGAACTTGCTGCTTCTATGCGCTTTGCTGGGGGCCTGACAGGCTGTAAAATGAAAATTTACACATGCAAGGCAGTTACTCTGGTTAGATTAGTGAGCTGCTTAATCCTGCAAGGTGGAATTTATGTCTTTTATAACAGAATGCCGCGGAAATACCGCCGTGTTATGTGCAAATCCTGAGCTGAAGTTTCAAAAAGCACAGTGAAGGGGACGAGACAAGGAGCAGTATCGTTGATGTCACTTAACTACCTCCTCACACTCCTTTGTTTCACATGTCACAGAAAATTCTAAAGCGCATTAAAACACAATCGCAGAGAGGGAGAAAGATCAATATTTGAATAGTCTCAGTCTGTGCATCTTAAGTAGTCAATGAGAGAAAAAGCATACATATTCTACTATGTCTGAATTATTAAAAGGTCCCATATTTTAGAAAGTGAGATTTCCATGTATTTGCTGATTATAAAGCAGGTCTAGGGGGCCAGAAAATACTGTGAAAGAATTAGGGCTGCACCTCAGCACAGCCCAACCAGACCCATCGTTATATTTAGTTCAGGTCAATCTCACCACTAGATTCTTGTTTGTACTTTCCTGCTTACGTTTTATAGATTACTGGGTTAAAGGAACTATTACTGCTGTGTGTGTGTGTGTATGTATGTGGACATTGGTAAGTCTATGACTGAGAGATAAAGGATAAAGGATGATGTTGCTCACCTGAACTGAGGTGTCTGCAGCTGGGGTTAGGCGTGTTCTCAGAATCAGAAAAACAGAAATCTCAGCCAATCTGACGCATTCTTGTTCAAGATCTAGAGAGAAGCATGAGAAGAGATGTCAAACAACAATTGGATGATTTTGGATGAAAAACACAGGATGGACAGTGGAGTTCGATATAATTCTGGATTTTAAAGTACCATTTACTTATAAAATTAACATCCATTTTCTTTAAGGTCGCTATTTCACATGAGTTGAACGAACGATGAACACATTTAAAAATACAGTCGCAGTAAAACACTTACAGGCCACTTTTTTTTCTAGAAGCATTCGCTCCACTTAATATCCTCAGTGACTATTTATTCACTCGTACTAATTGTAATTCAGACCACGCCACTCCTCCATAGTAATTACTACATACTCCACATTGCCATTCATTGATTCAGTGAAAATGTGTTGCAGCAGTCAAAAAAACATGACCACATACATATACATAAATACACCAGGCATGCAATGGTACAGATCTACAGATTTGCACTGCTACATACTGAGGCTGAGCATTTTGATGAGCCCACAATGCTGCAAAAACTCTTCTGTAAAGACAGGGATGCGAGAGTGGAGGGAAATAATTGTCACCATCAGAGTCTGTGCAACTCATTGGCATTCATTCATTCCATTCTTTCATTTAAAGGCAAGAATATGTCTCTAAAAAGGGGATTTTTATTTTTTATAGAACATTTATGAATAGTGCCGTGTTATCCTGGGGTTGGAACTGTCAGTGTGAATTAAACTTTGCAGAGGATGAAAAGATGAAGGAAGACAGGGTCAGCCAGAGACGTTCAAGTCCCTTATTAGAAGTCTGGATGTGTCCTAAAGATATCGTGGTGCCCAGTAACAGAGAAGATCTTCATATTACAGCAAAATGGCCCTTTATCAAATCTCACAAAGACACGGCAGCCACAGCAAGATTAACACGGATATGACAGGAAGACAATCAAGGCAGACAAATGGCCAGTAATTCAATCACTGGTCCAGGACATGTCATGTCAGCCAGTCTATTGGCTGTGACAGGCTGCACAAGGAGCTGGCACACTCATATTGACCCAGGGCTTCCAAAGTGCTGATGCTTCATTGTGTAAATCAGGAAGAGGCTGGTCTCCCTCAACACCCTAAAAATTCAAAAGAGAAGAGCTCAGTCCAGCAGCTCATTTGAATAAATGTATTTGCTTCTAACTGATGCCATAAAAACATCCAGCTGAATATGTTTGTTCCTGATGGTCATTCTTTTCCATGGTCACCGCTAACTGAAATACGGAAAAAAAATAAATCCTTCCACTAAATTGAAAGAATAACAGAAAACAATCTGCACAATGACAAACATTCCTCGGATGCCAGAAGGAAAATTAAAATTAAAAATTAACATAATTTCTCAGTTTCCCTGGCAACCAATGTCAGAGGTCTAATTTATCCAAAACAAAAGCCACGGCTGCTGTGGATTTTGCGGCAGACAAATCCCTGTACATACAATATTAAGAAGACAGATTAGTTTACAAATATGAGCGACAGGGAGGCACTGGTGGAAACTAACATCCCACATCTTCAGTTCCCATTCCCATCACAGCTTGGATGCAGGCACAGCCACACCACATCCAGATGCCATTCATTAAATAATTAACGTCCGGCTGAGATGACTTTGATTTAATTGATCCGGGCGAGCCTGGTGCAGCAGCCAAATTGATGGGCTGCGATGTTTGGATTCGCCTCCGAACTGCAAGAGAATCACTGGGTCCGGAGGATTTATTGGACACATTAGAGCAGGGAGCTGGGACAAACATCTCTCCAGTGGATGACAAATGCCATTCCAAAACAAAAACCACAGTTTGTGCTTAGGCGGTTATACACACGCAGTGATGGACAGAGTAAACACAGATGATTAACGCCCACGTTAATCTGCACCGATGTGGATAAAACACACCCCTCTTCCACAAGAATTTATTTCGCTGCCGTCTGAGCCCTGTTGGTAATTAAAACGCGTTTCGTCCAAATTCCTCTTCTTTTCCTGGGGCACAGCTGAGTCTGATAAACACAGGGGCCCGAAAAGGGATGTTCAGCTGACACAAGTGTGTGTCTATGTGGGGGTATGCGAGAAGGGGAGGAGCCAAATCAGGAACACTTCATCTGTTTTCTTTCCTTTGTTTGAAAGAGACTTCCAAAAAGGCTGTTCATGACGAGACGGAACGGAAACTAACAAAGGGAAGCCGAGGTGACAGACTGCGCAATAAGTGAGGGCACATGGGGACGGTGGGGAGGAAGGCGTCGATACCTGCGCCGCAACACCTCCGCCGCACAGCTTGTGCGAGGTGTTGACAGCCTTTGGGGGCGGAGGGGGGGAGGGTTTGGACCGTCTTCCACCATACTGTACCTGATATTATTCCACCGCCCAGTGCACGTACAGTAACACACACCATGCACGTGAATATGGGCAAACAAGGATACACAAAGAACAGGGAGGTGGAAAGGGGGTGGAGAAAAAGAAGGCACTGCATGAGAAAAGAAAGAAGCTGCTGCTGCCTGTGTAAATTGGCTGATGCTACCTCCTCTTCGCCAGATTAACTCCACAGGGCAGGGAGGAATAAGGAGGGAGGGGAAGAGTGAGAGTGGGGGGCTGGGTTCGGTGCTTTCATCAAAGGGCCTTTATTCCCCCCCCTTCTTCTTTCTCTGTGTGAGTGAGTGCCAACTCCAAAGTGGGCAACCCAGTCTGTGATAGCATGTCAAGAAGTAAGGGCTCCATTGTCGACGCTGGAAATCACACCGCTCAGGAATAACAAGGTTTGCCCAAAGTCCTGCTAACGGGTAGAACAAAAAAGGAAAGATTAAATAGTTTTTGGCAATGTGTCAAGTTAAAACAATCTCTTTGGGTCACCAGCACATTTTTAAGACGGCTTGAAGAGTAGACAGGCAACAGTATATTCTGAATAAAGAACCACTGAGACTTTTGTGGAAGAGGAATGGTTTGTAATGGTCGCCCGATACCCTGTCATAATATTACGCCTCCAGAGCACAGTGATATGCATCATCTTCCTGCCTGATTGTAATTCCTGCTCGTGCGTTTGGGTGTGCTGGTTCCAGGCCCAACAGCCAGGATGTTCTAATCTCTTGCGCCTGGCCCCGAGGCCCCGAGGCCATGAGGCCGACACTCACCCCCTGAGAGACAGGTCTGCTGACAGTCCTCTGCTCTCAATTGTGAGGCTGTCACATCCCTCTCTCAAATCCCCAGCCCACTGTCTCCTCCTCTCCCTCGAGTGAGTGTAATTACATTAAGGAGTCAATCCGTGCTCGACCCTGCTCCACACACACACATCTCCATCTCGCTGAATATCTTAGCATTAGCTTTTCCATAATCCTGACCTGAGGCAATAATGATGACCAAAGGGCCGACAACCTCTAGCACCATGACAAGACTTTGCTGACCTTGTTTAAGCGAGCAAAATAAATAATTACATATCGAATGGGGAAAAAAAAGCTTACAGATTGTAGAGTCAACAGTTTGTAAATATCGTCAATAGTTCCAGAAATATGTCTGATGGATTTGGTGCCAAATTGAAAGGGAATGTTTGTGGGGCCAGTATTAAAGCTAAATGATTTCTGTGTGTCGGGAGACCTGTGTAACTGAATCTCAATCTGCATGAGCATAAACGTACTTGAGACCTGACAAATCTGCCACAGCTTCCATGGAGATAGACTGGCCCCGTACTGTTCGGCCTTGGCGGAAGTACGCACTGTACTGAGTGACATTCTAGTTATGTCTATCACAGTTTAAGATCCAATCACATACCCAATAAAGTGCGCGCCAAAAGTTATGGTGGAAAACATGGAGCGGATCCATATGCGAACAGGTCAGGAGGAGACACAAGTTGAATGAGAATTTAATGAGCCTGTGAGGCAAAGTGATGAAAGCGTACGTTAAAGTGGACGTCAATGAAAGATGTGTGAATAATAATCCGTGAAAGACAAGTCAAAGGCAAAGGGAGGTGTACTCGTGCTCTTTATTGGCACATCACGTCGTATTCGATGCGGAGGGGTTGAAGTTCACCGTCCTAATCTGATTTGGGGATATTCACTCAGCCGGATAATTGCTTTAGCACCAAACCTGTAGTTGTAATCACATCACTTGGTTAATATCAGCATTCAGCGACTGTTAATCTAATTCTGCGTGAAGTGGGTGACCATTGGGCGAGCATTGCTCTAAAGTTATCGTAAGTGAGTTACCGGGTATCGTTTTCAGCAGATTTGGGCACATTTCTGTGGCTCTAAGTGGCTGATTCGCCAGTGAGCGAAGTCCCCGAGGAAATCAGAGCCTGATCAGACGTGAAAGTGAAGTGACAAAGGAACCGCGGCCTCAAAATAAAACATTCATCGTTGCGGTTTTACAGCTGCTTTACAACAGAGCACAGAGCGTTAATGAGCTTTTATTGCTGCTTCATTACAGAGGTGCAGCAAACAGAAATTTTAAAGGGTGGACTTGTATAACAGCATATTACAATATTTAACAAGGTTTAGTACAATGAAATTCATATTAGGGCATCATTACTCGTTTTACATGGGTTACAATAAAATATTTTACAGTAAAACTGGCATTCTGCTCAGTCTATTCTCTATTTATTGTGGACCTCTGATGTCTGGGGGAAAATTGGAGCTTATATCTGTCAGTGTTGAGCCTTTCCTTTCAACGTGAAAGGAATCTTCAGGAATCTGAAGCTTAATAATTATTTCGAATTGAGTGTAATTATTATTTTTAACACTGACATTTAATACCAGGCTGTGATTATATAAGAAATCATATGCAACAACTATTCTTTCATCTTCTCTAATGGCAGATCAAAGTGTTGCACCCACATTCACGGTGCTCACATACGACCACACATAACCGTGATTAATTAGTATTTAGTAAAGACTAAATTAACTACAGTGCTTTTCTGTTGCAGGGTTAGAGAAAGGATGGGAAGCATTCCTCTCCTTGCTCCATCCGAAACCATCCACATGCCTGCACAGGATGAATTTTGCAGGCTGAATGAATTTTGCATGGCTTCTCTCCAAAGACAAAAGTGCCAGGTTTGGGGAAGGAGGCTGGCGTTGCAGTGCCCTCCAGATTCCACTCCAGACCCCCCGCGAGGAACTTCGTCTGAAGTTCCTGTAAGAAGGGGAGATGCCTGCCTGCCTCATCAAGCCATGCTGCTCCATATTCATGTGTGGATTCGGAGCGGGCGGAGTTGGGGGGGTGGGGGGGGCACGCTTGTCGAACAGCAAAAAGTCAGTTTTTTGATATGGTAGCCTGTTTGTAGGAGAGCATCGTGAAAAAGAGAAATACAGCTGGAACGCCACTATGTCTTTTAAGGGGCTGCAACTCCAGAGTCAAGGGGTTAAAAACAAGAAAAACAGACGAGTAATACATATGTGTGGATTTATAGGAAACAATCCATGTTACTGAAATAATAACCTAAGCAGACATAACTGCAGCACACTGTAGTTTATAATCCAATGTTCCATTTGCAGCCTGCTCTAGTGATGTCCCATCAATACTCATGTTTCATACTGTTATTAACTAACTAATTCATGCCAAGCTTGATGTGACAATTTTTGAGAACAATTTTTGAGAACACTTTATTTGACGTTTAATTTAACGTAATATGGGTTAAGTCCCATTTGTTTACATGGAGAATATTATAGAGGGATTGAGGAGCTGCCACCAATGGCTCCCTTTAGCTACAGCTTATGGTTGAGAATGGCACTGCTTGTCTATTTGTTGGTTGGTTGTCCTGCTGCAGGTACAGGTAAGCGGATAAAGTACAAGCCAAGAAGTGCTGCTCAAAGTCAAATCCGATGCCAAGATACTTGTGGCAGTGGTTTATACTCACCTACGGCAACATTTTACAACTCAGCTTTTGTGAGGAACAGATGTCAAGTCATTTTTTTCCATATAGCCCCAAACCATAAATCACAAATCACCCTCCAAGGTCTTAACAAACTGTACACAACGCCGCAATCAGCACAATGCTACGAGGTACTCTGTCCAGTGAGGCAGCAAAGCTGTGGGAATAAAGCTGGGCCAGGAGCAAACTTTTTTACGGAGGCAAACCTGCTTCGCCACTGCAGTGGTCATGAAAGACGAGGAGCCTGTGTTTTCCTGACACGCTGCTAGAGTTGGTGTGAATGGGGCCTAAGGACACACATGGCGCGTTCGCGTGTATCACAAAGCAAAGTCATAAAAGGTTTCCACCATTCAAGAGCAGTGCAGATGGTTAGAAAGCCTTTTTTTTTTTTTTTTACAAGGAACAATTGGCACCGAGCATCCGTGCCTTTCATGGCTGTGGACGGCTGCGACAGGAAAGATGAGAGCGGATGAGGCTGGCTGCCAACAGATTGTCAAAATGCCCTCAGTGCAGAGTCCAGCTGCTGACGGTGCAATTAAAATGCATTTCTGTCCACAGAGAGTTAGAAAGGAGGAGATGCATTTTAATCTAAAAACTCAAGTTAAAATGAGAACACAATCGTTCTGACAACTGTTCAGAAACCTGTGTATCTGGAAATCTCATTTGAAAAACTAGCCACGCTACCTGGAACCACCACTGTCCGCTCTTTCATTTTTCATTAGCTCTAGTTATATAGAATTCCTGCAGACGCTGACCCTCAGACGCTCACAGGGGTGCAAACGCTGTAGCACAAAGTTGTACAAAAGTGGCAATAGAACCAATACAAGCACTCATTTTTTCACAGCCTTTTCTCCCCCAGAGTCTGCTGAGGCTCGAGTCTGTTGCAGCTGTGCATGAGTGCCTGTCAACATCGCAGCCAAGACAAACTGTGTCTGCGTGTAACTGCATCCAGGCCTGTCACATGAGACGTCTGAGGGTGTTAACACAACTGCAGAGTAACACTGGACGCAATCACAGTGCAGAACACACTGCTAATCAACAATCCACAGTGCGCTCCTCTCTCCTTGAAAATTGTTTGTCTTCTCGACTTCTGCCAGTTGTTATCACGTTACCTTCTTTATCAGAGCATTTGGAGGTTTTATGGTGATGTGATTTATATGGGCTTGTGGCACCTTAATGATGCCAGGGAGCCTTGCCTGCCATCCATATTCATGAACAACTGTGTTTGGGGAGCTGTGGAGAAGGAGGGAGGAGGGGCGGCGACACGTCAGCCAAAAGTCCCTCACACACAAAGTCTGGATGGCGGCGCTGCCGAGGCCTCGGGTTCACATGCCTTCAGGCACGGACCCACCTGTTCAGACGAGTCACATTCTCAGAGAGAAGATCAATGATTACAAATGAACAAAGAAACTTTTTCCCCAGATCTGGATATCAAGTCTGCAACTGCCAACGCTGACCCCACAGAAGTGATCTGCATAGCAAGCGCACAACAGCTGGCTATATGGCGCTGGTTACTTTCTTTTTTTTAATAGATTAAAAAAAAAAAAAAAAAAAATTACATTTACAAATGCCCAAACCCAGAGACACCATGACACACAGTTGTATTCATGGTAAGTGGGTGTTAAATGTGGTCTTTCGTCATTATTTTGGTTAAGAGACCCCAAGTCATTTGGATTTGCAAATGAATCGACATTTACTTTTACATTATAGGGCCATCCTTTCAAGATGATCCTGTTAATGTGTTTTGTTTTTTTAAATGATGAACAATACATTACAACAATGTGACTATGCTGAGGTGAAACTTATGTTAATAATATCTTAATCCAGTCACAGCACAACCCTCCAACATGCAGTGCCAGCTTGCAGATCCACTAACTGCTTTTGGACAGTAAGACACCATATCGTGCCCGAACGCTCCCTGTCAGCCAACTGGGCCAACTGGGAGGACGTCACCCGACTGCAGCTGATGGCCACAGATTGGCCAAATAAAAAGAAGTGTATTATTCCAGACCTAAAAATCTGCATGCTGATCATTCACCAAATTTAATCTTTTTTTTTTAGGAACATATTACTTTGTTGGAATCACAGATTTTACACATTACACTATTCAGTTACTGGTTACAATTCACACAAGCCGATGAAAAAAAGATGCTCTATAACCGTTCATAACTCCAGCGTGATCGTAAAACACACATTTTGCCTATTCAAGTACTTAACTCTGAAGTCTGGCAGAGATTTAAAACCTCCATTCATCCTCGTCTATACCAATAGAGAAGGCAGCGAGATTTCACGTCCTATTAGCGATCATGACCTAATCAATGAGCTGTGCCTTAAAACAGCTGACAGCTAATTACGAGGGCAGCTCTCCGTGTGCCATGCCATTCAGGTAACCAGTGGTAATTAAAGAGGAGGAAGAAATATCTGTGGAGAGTCGTTCGGAGACAGAGGCAGGCCAGAATGAAATGCACGGACAGGGTGAGGCCTAATTTCCTCCTGAGCAAATCAATAAAACAATTTCATCGCGGTTGCTATGGAACAACATACTAAAAACACAATGAACATTACCTCTGGGAAATTGGCACCAGAAATAATCTCACGGCTGCTTTTTTTTTGAACAATGTCTCTTTGCTTCGTCTAGAGAAGAATGAGGCTGAGCTCTGTCAAGGACATGATGTTTTGTTCTATCCTCCGAGGGCTCCCTACCCTGTTTCATTAGAGTAACTAGCATCAAAGTCAACTTACTGTCTTGTGCAACAGCAAAAGATTTTTCACTGTAAGCCAGCGAACCACACGGAATATCAATCATAAAGACCAAGTGATTACAAGTCTCTGATTTTAAAACCTTTGGGAATGTGCATAACCGTAGCATCTTCCTTATGCAGCCCCTCAGAGAAATATAACAGCGGCATAATTAGCGTGGTCGTCCTGAAGAATAAAAGCAACCATGAATGTTTTCATATACATCTCTGCATATATGCAATAGGCTATTCATCACTATAGAACTAGATATCTGTGCAGCCCCTCAGAGGGAGCCACTGAGAAATAAAGAGTTTTCTACGACCGCAGGCTCTCTAGTTTTCTCGTAATTCTCCGTCACTCTCACCCATGTGTCCCACAGGCTGTCGGCAGCCGTGCTCATTACGACAGCGGTGACAGGTCCTGCAAGAGATGTGAGCGACCGGACAGGTCAGAGAGGTCGTGCTTTTAAGTGGCCAGATGAAAGGCGGAGCTGCGAGTTCAGGCGGCAGAGTGACGACATTAGTGACATGGAGCGACCGGCGGCGCCCGTACGTTTTGAGCTCTGGACAACGGCCTCCATGTTGAAGTTTCAGCACACAAAGGGGGGGGGGGGGGGGGTTGAGAATGTCGTGTCTCACCACGTCATCTCAACTTCAAAGTTAAACCCCAAACTCAGCGAGACTTAGATCCTGAATGTGATTTGAAAAGATCTCTTCATATTTAAGCGATTGCACACCACTATTTCAAATCATATTACAAATTCCATAAAAAAATACTTTCCATAATATGCTGTTACACATTTAAATAACATTCTCTGATTGTTCATTCAAACACGGACAATTTGTTTCTATTTTGACACGATTGCCAGAATTAATAGACAAAAAAAGACGGAATCCTTCAGTTATCCAGAGAAGACTATCTATTCTCCTCCTCCTTTTGGCTATGAATGAATAGCAGCAAAAGTGGGGGGATTGCACCAGCCTGCCAACCACCTCAAATAGGCAAACAGCAGGACGTGCGCTCCCTGCCAGACAAGCCGCCATCACGGCAACTGTTGCCACAGCTCAGAGCTGCCAGCCCACGTTTGATTAGCGAGTGTCGAGGACGTGATTGGCTACAGCATGTATGGCGAGGACAAGAAGTGTCTTAAATGTTGTGTAATTAACCTCTTCACTTGCACATATCCCACTTTAGACATCGCCACTGACAGCATCCTGTCAGCAACCTGCACACATCAAGCTCTAATCTGGGAGAAGGGATGGTGGGGTGGGGGTAACAAAGACGGCGTTGGGGCTGTCACCACTACGCTGCGTCTCAAATTGTCTGATGAGACAATGCAGTGTAACTCGGTGCCGACAATGAGGCGAGACCTCACTGCTGCAATAGAGACATGCGGAAAAGAAAAAAAGTCCCTCGCTATTGTAATGATCGTCCTCGTCATCTGCACGTGTCATTGAAAACAGAAGCGTGAGTGTGGGGCAGATGAGAGCATGATGCACGGAAGGCTTCATCTGATTGGAGGATTAAACCCCAGGAATGTGAAATGTGATGGTCAGATTATCATTAAAAAAAGGGGCGTTAGAATCTCTGCCCAGGCAGATTCATTCCACTCAGAGTCCCTGACTCAAAGGTCACTGTGACCTTTGACTGAAGATATCTAACCAGTTCATCTTTGAGACCCAAAAAAGGGCAGATTTACAATTTAATTTTTAAGAGGCCAAAAACGTGACCTGATCAAATCACAGCCCAGAGAGAAAGAGAACAAAATCGAATCAGTTTATCTTTGCGTCCAAGTATGCATTTGTACCCAATATGAAAATGAGATATTCTTAAGAAGAATGACACATACGTAGACTGACCACGGCCTCTGGCCACTGTCGCCATTATGGAGGAATAGCGGAGAGCAGAATATATCAAAATATGGTCTGCAATTGGGATAAATGCTCAGTGCACTGAAAGGTCTCACTTTAGAAGAAAATTGTTCCAGTTAAATTACAGTGTTCCATTCACACATCCGAGTATGCTAGCAGTACATTCAGTGTGTTTTTCAGGCTCGTAGATGCTCGTCTCTGAAGTTGCAATTTCCATCTCATTAAACCATACACACAGCTACAGTTAGAGCTCAACTATTATCTGCCAATTTGTTATACCACCCCTCCGCTGTTTCTGAGGCCTGCACATAACATTTAAAATTTGGTGTTGCCAATTGCAGCCTGAGCAAACAAATCTGAAGTGTGTTTCTGTTACGATGCTACTTTTGAAGCATTGCTCACACTTGAAGGTTGTTTGGGAAACTCGCTCTCAGAGGCAGATCGCTTGATTTAATGTATGAAGGTTTTAGAGAAAGCAATCAAAGCTCTGCAAAAATCAAACGCTATCTTCAACAGTCTTCTTGGTTTAAAAAAATAAATAAACAATATTCCTCATATTCCTCCATCCAATAAGGGAAGGAAATTCAATTCATCTTATCAGTCGCCATAACAGAGATACCCAAAAGCATGTTGCATTTCATGAGTTACAGTTCTTCTGGAAACATGGAAAGTGCAATGCTGTGTAAATTGAAGCATGCTGATGTACCAACCTAAAACAGACAGAATGGAAAACAAATCACGTGCAAATCAGTGTGAACAAGAAATCCTCCTGAAAGAAAGATGCTCAACAATCACCTAGTGAACTGTGCCTTTAATCCACTGATGAACAACCTTTCAATAACGTCCTCTCCCTTCTCAAGCTATAGTCTGTCAAATTACACAGAGTACATGCTTTTATTATCAAGGGGTGACTGCAGGACCAGGGAGAGGGGACATCAGGTCGATGAAACTCTTAATTGTAAACACGCTCAGCACATATCATCTCTATTTAGCCTTCACCACACTTACAGCGAACATGTTCTGTCCCACCTTTCTCAACAACATTGCATATCTTACGAAGTCGTTAGTTTGACCTCTGATACTTACACAGAGCACAAAAGGTACCAGTGTACAGACCCGTCAACATAAGACTCCTGTCTTTGTCCCTGGGCTACGTGTCGGCTCAGTGGAGTGGGGAGCCACCCTGCAGCCCAGGTTCTGCTGTCCACCAGATGGCTGCTGCTGGGAGCCAGCTACAAGCCTGACTGGCAGCCACGGAAACCTAAAGCGCGCGAGGGGCTGACAGGAAGAAAACGTCTTCGGACAGACTAATTAAAAGAGGGCCTTCTCCGTCACACGTGCCCATCTGCTATCGGAGCAACAACCCGGTGGAACGGCTATTCTGTTTCACCATGCAATTACCAGTAATATCTGACTGAGCACTTTTTGTGGAATTAAATTATTGAGCTTCCACTACAGGAATAATGATTTTTTTATGGCTGATGATCTCAAATGCAATTTGCAAATCTTTAAAAGAGCAGAAACCTTAAAAAAGAAAAAAAGTGCAGAACAGTATGCCAAGTCATTAATCTGACCGTGGTAAGGAGGAACCCATCAAAGAATTGTTCTAATTAAGGACTTTACACTGTACTTGTCTTTTCCCTGCTCACAACTATGAATATTCATTGCACATTAACCGCTCACATCAGTATTCTGAAAGCATTTTAAAACGGTACACCTAAACAAAGCCTTTATGTAAATCAGTGGTTATCTACAAGCAATCGGGTTCAAGGGACTACAAGACCACAGATAGAACAAGGTCAGTGCATGCAATTCAGAAAGTACTTGACAAGGTCAGCGCATCATGTACTCGCCAAACATGATAAACCAAAGCCTGTGCATGAATAAGCAGCAATCTGAATCATATATGGAAGTCAGTTCCGGTTAAGTATGTGCAATGATGGGGAAAATGACATAAAGGGGAGAATGTGAAACAGCCACCTCTGCGGTGACCTCGTCCTGCATCGCGAGACCATTTTCGGTCTGCGTAATTAAGAAGAGGACACCGCCAGCTCACTGTCAGGCAGCATCAGAGGCAGCGGGCGTGTGCGCACATCTTCATCTCCTGGATATTCATTACCTCGCCAGCGAGTGGGTCAACACACACAACACCGTTTGATCCCCTGACCCACATCCTGCTCGTCATCGCTGTCCAAAGCACGGAGGCAGAATGAGTAGTAAAACGATCAGTAAAACGAACACAAGGGTGGAGATGATTTACGATGTACATTTGCACCAATATGGTAAAATATTAGCCCTATATCATCCACATCGTTACCATCGATAATGGCAACCCTTGATTGATCCTGAGCTTCTCTGGCCCCAGATGCTTTGCTTAATTACACACAGTAAATAAAATAACATTTCAGCGATAGGTCATTTCAAGTTGTCTCTAAAAGGCTAATTAATTCTCATTCACATTATGGATTTATTTGGTTTGATTTACAGCCTGTGGCATTATCCCAGCTTAGTGGCATGTTGCTGGACTTGTATGGCCACCCATGCTGTAAGAACGTACAGTATATACAAGCAGAAAAGCCACCAGGACTACGGCTCGGTCTTTGCTGCACATGCCATCTGTTTTGGGGATGGAGATGTCAATAGTTATGACCCCCTTGGAGCACAAGCAGAGACTGCGTGTGAGGCTTACATCTTGCTTAGTCTCCAATAATTTAAGGACTTTCCTTCACGCCAGCTTGTTTTAATTACTCAGAATAGGAGGCAGCATTTGGTCAGGTTTATAGGCCTCCTTCAAAGAGCAAGAGCTTGGTTAAGGCAGGCCAAGCTGCGGGCCCGAAGTGCTGTAAATCCAAAACGGAGCAACTGCCACCACTAACAATGCCCCGGGCAGATGCAGCCTGCAGTGGAGGGCGGGGTGAGAGGGTTCATACACCCCCATGTCCTTTGAAACATAGTCCACACTCAGTCTAGTGGGAGGACACGAGGTCATCTAAAGTGACAAACCAGCAAATGAATGCAGACATTAATGTGATTGTCATTTGCAACTGTAAACGTTTTAAGAGGCTTTTCCAGTGTCTAACAATGATGTATATGGAAGAGATAACTCACAGAGGCTGAGAGTCAGTTTGACAGGAGAACCCGCTTTGAACAGCACTCACACTTGAGACAGGAATGGAAAGAAAGACAAGACACCAACAAAAGGAAAGATAGCAAAACCACTTCCTGGAGAGTAGAGACAGCTCCAGTGAAGGGTCAGTTCTGGGTTGGAGCGAGGGAAAGGGAACGGAGAGGAAACTCCTGACTCTTCAGTGAACTCATTGCTATTCTCACACAGCACCCAACTCCCTGCTAATGATGAGAGCCCCGAGGCAAAGTGGGCTGGGGCTGAGAAGCCATCAGACGTCTGCAGCGGCTCTGGCCAACTGTTTCCACTCTGCACAGCAGCTTCCTAATAACACCGCGGCACAGGAGATGGAGCAGGTTGTCCACTAATGGGAAGGTCAGTGGTTTGAACCTTTAAAATCTCCAGTGCGCGTGTTCAAGTGTCTTTGAACAAGGCATTAAACCCATAAATTCACAGCTTTTCGGTGTTTTTGAACATATGTTCCTTACATTTGCTGCACAGGCTTTATGTGACAACACAAATGTCAAGGTTAGTTGCTCTGGACATTTTCTTCAACTGATGCTGTCAGCCCCATTGTAAGTAGCACAGAAACTGTCTGAGATAGCACATGTGGGAATATAGAAGGGAAATGTCTGTAGAACTCAACAGCACACAGGATGAAATCAACATCACATACACCAGACAGGAAAAACGCATCATACCTGATGAACAGAAGACACGAAAAGCCTGTCATAAAATTCAGGAGCACCCCTCTCTTGAATCTATTGGAGTGCACACCTAAACAATCTCCTGCTGCATTCTGTTGGTGGAATACAAACTCAGGAAACTGAGCACAGAGATTTTCATATTCCTTTCAGCTAGAGTGTAAATGAGAAAAAAAGGCAGCCAAATGCTGTATGACTGTGTGGGCGAGTGTGACTTGTAAAGCAGTGTGAAGTGCTTCGAGTCAGCGCTATATAAATGCAGTCCATTTACCATTTATATAATACACAGTAGAGCAGAATATTTGATGCAACGCTTCCATACAGTGGACTCGGTCTGGACCGGCCATCACAAGGTGTCGGAGTGCCAAGAACCACCGAGCCATGGAGCAAAAATCACCCGGAGAATTTGATTTGAAACACAGTGACCAGCTGGTCTCGCCAGTCAGCCAAATTAACCTCTTATGCTTTTGATCAAAACAGAATTAACGGGAGAGATGCTGCCGCGCAGCAGGCTCGAGAGAACACACCCCAACGCATACAGTATGACACGCAACAGGATTTCATGTATCACACTGAGCAGAGGGACCGCCTGGCAGAGACAGTAATTACACTAGACCCACATCTCTTGTTCATTTCCTCTTCACATCGGGCAAAACATTTTAGCTAATTTCCCGGTTTACCAATGTTGACTCAGGTGAGCCCAGGCAATTCTACTTTCACAAAGAACAAGCATGTCCTCGATCTGACCTTTAGTCCTCGCATTACAGAAACCTGCTGGCAGAGACGGTCCAAGAAATGTGACTTTCTTCTCAAAATCATGTGCATGTTGTTGCTGATCAATGGTCAACTCATCAGTGAATATAATACATAAATATGTATTGACGCCTGGCCAAGGAGGAAATCACAATTCATCCACACAATCATCTGTGCGTAACGCTCTCTCATATTCTGAAGTCTGCTTTCCTGCAGCCACACTTTTAACTCACCACATAATCTGTGGGTCTGCTGGTTTCTAAACAATCAAATGTGTTTTCCAGTTATGGAGATATCAAGTGCTCACTTTACCAACTGAGAGGGGGGTAACGTGTGGCACTTGATTTCATCAGAACAAACACTGAGAGAGAAAAAGAAGAGTCTTCAACCCAGGTGCTTTACACACGTCATCGCCATGGAGAGGTTGCGAGAACATACAGCGCATGCAGATATGGCTTCTTACCCTCGCCAGATTATCATTTCAACTTTCACAGATTTTCAAACAACCTATTCAAGATTTTTTTTAAAAAAACATACATCATAAATCAGTGGATTTTTAAAAAGTACATTCCTCCGAAACTTAATTTATTTTAAGGGAAAAAAAAAACATCCCTCAAGATACATGAGGTTAAAAGAGAGAATGAAACTCTTTTTAAAAGCTATGTCAATGTTCCAAGCATTTATACAAACTAAATTGCAAGGGCAAAACGAGGCAATATAGGCAAAAATACAGTATATTATAATATTAAATATATGATGATTATTAATTAATATTGTTTATCAAACATCCTTGTGGTAATGTTACTCTATAATACACAATGACCACAACCCAGCAATGTTCAGGATCAGGACCCAGCAGCTGTCTGTGTCTGGAGGTGTTTGAGTGCATGTGGTCTGGTGTTTATTCACCAATTTACTTTCAGGTTTCAGGTAGGGGAATAAACTGACACAGGAATATGCTCTGAATTCTGCCATTGTGCTGTTGCCATAGCAATGTGTGACTATTGACTTGTAGGGTGGTGCTTCTGAAAGAGCTGGAGAGTCAAGTGTGCACTCGTTCACATCCACAGGTGTCCACTTAAAATGGCCCCATCAGCTTATTTCACTGTGGACTACTCTCTAAGACTCGTGGGCAACACTCACCCTTAGCAGTGAAATGATGGGACACACATGCATCCTCTCCACGGTCCTTTGTCTCTGTCCTCGCTGTCTTGACACGTTTTCCTCAGGAAGCTGAGACACGTGCAGCACCTGCGCTGATCACCGCAACACGTGGTTTAGGAGCTGGACTGAACCATTTCACGTGCATAAGAGGGGGGGATGGGGAGCGCCACTCACAGGTGAATAACACAGAAACCTTGAGTTTCAATGGAACAGATTAAATATCCATTCTTGACTATAAGTAAATAATACTGAAGTAATACTAAATAATACTAAAGTAATAATATAATACTTTAGTATTATTATTAATTGTTGTTGTTGTTAGGTGTTTAAATATATTTTATTTTATAACTTTATATTAAATATGTCAGTGTCTAATGCATGATTTTATATCTTACAGTGCATCTATCATATCATATTGTATTTCTTCTTCCTTTAATGTGAAAACAGGACTGAGAATCAGAACACTCGAAGATAAACTCTCCAACTCAGAATCATCAGTATGTAGAACCATTTTATTCACAGGTAATGTAAAAGTAAAACACAAGCTGCCGTATCATACATTTATACATTGGGTCTGAAAGTCCTATACAAAAACAAAGAGATTCGAAAATATGGGTTTTGATATGAAATATGACCTTACATATAATAATTTATTGGAAAAAAGGTCTTGGTTTGGTAATAGTTCTTTAATTCATGAGCCGAAACCCCCACACATCATTGAAAACTGAAGGGATTGTAAAAAATTAGAATGGTAAAAATGGAGTAGAAATCATTCTTAGAAATGATTAAAAAATCTCATGCAGCATCTTCAGAGAGGGCCTGAGAGAGTACATCTTTGTAAAAGAAACAACACAAAGTCATTTTTGTCATACATATAGAAATCAAACACACTGAAGTACAACAAAGCCAGTTTGTTTATCTTGACAATCATATTCACCTCTCATCTTTGTTCTCTCCACGTCAGCCATTTTGATTTACAACAAACACATTCTGGCAGCTTTGAAGAGCTGATGTCATGATTGATTTTGCTAAACAATGTTGTGATCATTGGCTCTTAGTCACTGCACCATTTCACAGGAAACTCAACAAGTCATCGTTTTGGCTCAACTTCACCAATTGAGCGCTTTAAAAAAAGGGTAGAAGATGTGAGAGGCCAGAACTCTGTTGTTGCCCTTTAATTCTGAACTGAGGTTCTTGCAGTAATTGCAGTAAATGTATTGGAATGCATAGAGCCAAGGATTGGCAGTACTTAAAATAAGTACTGGGTATGAGGCCGGTAGACCTGTGCTATCTCATCTGTGCCCCTTTTTCATACAGCGTCTGACAGTTTCTCTCCATTAGGAGAGGAATCAGGCTAATTGATGAGCACCACTATCAACAGAACCATTCATAATGCTATCCTCATAGGCTAGTGTGGGGGGGGGTTAAATCTCTCTTGTTTGCATTGCCGCATACAGAGGCACCGGAGAGAATGGCTGAATCAAGAAGAATCACACACTAGCCATCACAGTGGCCCTTTGATTGATATGTTTTGGCTTCACGTCTCAACATTTTGCAGCTCGAAGAAGCCTCCTGTCCCCCAACAGAACTGCCGCTCCTCAGAGCGTCCACTGAGACCCTTTTTGATCAAGGCAACTGGAGAAAAAAAAAAAAGTCACTCATGTCACGCTGCAAGCCTCTTACAGGCCGGCTGGCAGGAGACGAGCGACAACAGCGAATGCAGTCCTTGATGAGATAACACAGTCCAGTTTGAGACTCTAGAAAACTACAGAACCAGAGAGTTAACATAAGGCGCAAGAGGTTGAATGAAGATGGATAAAATGCAGACTGAGGTTTGAAACAAGAGAAAAGGCAAAGTCTGGGAGCGCAATAACATTAGCTTATTGCTTTTTTTCTTTTTTTTCTCTTTATTTTTTTCCCCATAAAAGGATTTTTGTACACACCACATAATCATATAAATACACTATACAATGCAATATAAAATATTTTTTCATAAAAGCAATATGTTCAGGGTTTGCTCGGGTATACTTAAGATACCTGCACCATATGAAAAATAATGACTCAAAACAAAGTGATAAAAAAGGCACTTCCAGGTGTCAGTGACTCTTGAGTAAGTGATGGCCACTGCCTTGCCGTTTGGGCAACAACATTTGTGCTCACGTTTCATTTGTCCGTCTTTTAAACCAATGTCCTGGCCAACGAGGCACTGTAGTTAGGTGGTTCAGATTTCCTCTGCTGATCAATGCAATGATCCACTCTCATCTCTGCCTCTGCTTGTTCTTCATTTCAGTGGTAACTAGAAACTGGCTGCTACATTTCTTCATCATCCTTCTTATCACTTCCTCTTTTCTCCACCTAAACTTTCTGTCTTCCTCACACCTCAACTTCGCGCAGTCCCTCCTGCGTGCCAGACAACGACGTGGACGACATGCTGATGTCAAAGCAGGTCACCATCATGACGCGGGACTTGCATAGGTTGACGCAGAACTCCAGCTCCTCCGTGGCCTGTGCCAGAGCCTCCAGATACTCCGGAGACTCTTTATCCAAACTCTCGTCCACTTCAACTGTTGGAAAAGTGAAAGGTTTGGTTAGATGATTTGTCTCCAAGTCATTCTTACACAGTTTTGGCAGGATCATGCATTTACGCCTCCTCTGGAGCTACTTACACTCTCCTATCCACTTGCAGGGATCCATCATCAACCGGGTCTTTGTGTCTTCCAGTTCTTCCAACAACACATCATGCTTTAGTCTCATCTCCTTCACTTGCTGTTGCCTTCTCTCCAGTATTTTCAGCTTACTATTGAAATACAGTAGGCCCTGATGGACAAGGAGAGATGATTTAATTCAGTGACCATGTTGTCGCTGTAGATAAGAATAGTAACTCTTAAATGATGCAACCTTAAATGTGAGTCACATTAAATAACCATGCCTCCAGGGACTATATTTAAAATGTATAAAATGGAATTCAAATAAACTGTGTTGTACGCTTATTGAAAATATGTGATTTTCTATCAGGTTTATGATGTAATTATGATTATAGTCATGCAACCTTTTATAATTAAACTTTAGACTTTATGAAAAATGAGCTCACCTTGTCAACATCCTGGAATGGTTGCTGGAAAAGAAATAAAATTAAGTTAGAATGTGAAATAATATAAAATATTATATGAATCAAATGTAATCTCATACATATACATACATATATACAGGTAGTGTATAAATATCATGACTATCCATACTGTCAACACAAGTAATTTGTCAACAGTACTGTATAGTAATTTTTAAAGGTAACAGAGATTCATGACTTGTATTCAGGCTGGGAGAGAGAATTCAAAGATCATTTTTGTCCTAATTGAAAGTAAATCAAGCTTCCATCTATCTGATTTAATATCTTCTCTCAACAAATCCCCATCTGGCTGCGCTGAACTTGTGGGAGCTGTTAATGAACCACAGAAGAGGAGCCAGCTATAAAAAGCGATCAGGCAACCAGCAATGAGTGCTTGTGGTGAGCTGATTTGGGAGAGCGTCGGGCGCCGCTGCATTCATCACACGTTCCCTGACCGATCTTTCCACTCTCTCCCTGCACAACACGCTCCGCTATCGTCAGCAGTAAGTCGAGTCATCACTCATATCCAAACCAATTAACCCTCGTCAGTAATTGCCTCCTGAACTCTTGACATTCCTTAGGAACGCTGCCAAATACCAAGCTCCAGGAATCTGGATACAGACATTTTAGCTGTGGGATTTGCCGCTTAGCTGACAGAAGGTCAGACGTCGCGGACTTATTATTACAGTCTTGTTCTTTAAAAAGAAACTGAGAAGAAGTCAGCTAAGACATTCCCACAACCTGAGTCTGGGTGGCACATCTTAAGCATCCACGGCATCACACATGCAAAAAATTGCTTGGGCTTAGCAAGTGGGAGTGACAAGATCTTGTCCCAGACGTTACGTGATCTAAAGCAAGTTCAGCGAGGAGCCACCATGTAGAGCGAGTCAGCAGTGACCCTCCGCTCACCTCTGCAGTCTCCTCCTGACGCCTCCTCTGAAGTCGTTCCACATCATCGATCTCATACACCTTGATTTCAAAGGGCTCCTTTAGCGGGCCAGACATGGGAGGCAAGTCCACCCACTGGCCGGCTGCGCCCACCTTCTTCCCCAGGGTGGAGGTGTCTGGCAGGGGTGCCGGGATCAGCCGCCTCCGCTGGAAGCCTACAAAGCAACAAATAAATTCAGACAGGTACCAGCTACACTGGTGTCATACAACAGCAGTATTTGCACCGCTCTCTGAGTAAATATGTATGAGTCTCACTCTGAAATGTAAAGTGATGCAAGCTTTACACGAGCCAGCAGAGTTGTGGTGATTGCATATTTATGAAGGTTTCACAAGCTACTATTCTGTACATCTATGGCTCAAATTCATACATACATACAAAAGGCAGGTGAATTAATTCAAAGGGCGAAACATATATACGGCTAGAAAAACCTGAACCAGGTCACTGATGCTCATGTTCAGTTCGTCTTAGCTGATCGTCACACTGTTCAAAATCATCTTGTTTGAAACATTCACTGTCATTTCCCCATAAATGTATGAATAATGCATGCTGCTGATTCAGGGGAGAGAAAATCTAATGAAACACCAACTCATGACTGTAATAAGAATGGATTCATAAAGTTAGAAGTGCTGAATGGATAATTTCCTTGGAGAGTGAATTCATTTCTGAACGCTGTTTCAATGTATGTAGTTTCACAGGAAATGCCGTCGAATAGCTTCTACATATGTTGCTATTACCAGAATGATGAATTGGGTATATATCTGCATCGCTATGACATTCTCACCGTTTGCTCTCTTCTTGGGATACTTTGAGCCCCTTGTTCTGCCTGACGAAGACATCCCGCTCTCGCTCATGGAGTCGTGGGCAGAGGAAGCGCTGCCCGTGGCTTCGCTGTCTCGAATCATGCTCTCGTACCCGCTGCTGCCGCCGCTGTGGTAGAATAGGGCCGTGCGGCCCATGGCTGGTGGCAGCTCCCCGCTCAGCACGCTGCTGTTGTCACTGCCGTGGCCACTGCTGTAGCGCTGAGGTCGCCTGGGTGCTGTGATCTTGCTGTACGGGGAGGGCAGCATGGCGATGGTCGATTTGTCTTCACTCACATTCACCCCACTGTCGTTCCCACTGTCCGAATCTCCTGAAGCCCTCATGTGCTTCCCTAATATGTTGCCTGTTGCCAGTTCGCTCACGCGGCTGTTGGCGGCCCTCATGGCCTGCTTTGTGCCCATGATAGTTCCTCTGCCAGGCTTACTGCTAACAGCAGCAGCGGTCCGAGGAGCTGACGTCCGCCCTGATGGAGGGAGGTTGGCGTTGGTATTTCTGGTCACAGGAGAGGACAATGATTTGTTGGAGGAGCTCAGGCCCTTTGAGTGGTTGGCTGACAGGGAGCGTGCCTTGCTGCCACTGACTGTCCCCAAAGCTCTGGGATTAACAGAAGCTTTTACCTGACCAGATTTGGTCGTGTTCCCTCCGCTTGGGGATGAGGGGCATGTTGCTATAGGAGCGCTGGATGAATTGGGAACACCGAATCTGGGAATGGACTTGTTGGATTTGTTGCTCCCTAAACTTGCCCCACTATTCTCCCTGCTAAGTGCAGTTCTGGAACCTGACAAAGACAGGCTTTCACACCGTTCCAGTGACATTTGACTGCCGTAATGATGCCCAGCCTCTCCCCTTGGCCCTCTGACCTTCAGACTGGAGGTAACTTTGGCTGTGTTGAGGCTAGAAGTTTTGAAACCGGTGGAGTCTGCTCTGTGCCGTACATCAAGCTCATCCTCTGATACAGCTGACCGTGCTCCAGAGGTCCTTCCTGTCTCCCCATATGGTGACTTTAAGGCACTTTGGGGCAGCAGGGTCTTAGTTTTATGATCAAGACTGGACTTTCTCACTGGAGGGGGAGGAGGCGAGATGCAACCTGGTTTTGGGAGATTACTTGCTTTCTGTGAGTTGGCCTTGTTGTTTTTCCCCAGAGAGGAGAATTTAAGGCTTATGGCAGATGCAATGATGTCTTGGGTTCCCTTGTAGTCCGCGGAGGAATGGATGACGGGCACCGTCCCCAGGGTGGTGGCACCTCGTCTCAGTTGAGGCATTTTGCTGGGTGGGTTTTTGCTGGCTGACTTCTCACAGCCGTCAACCACCCTCTGGGATGAGGTAGACCCCTGCACCTTTGGTGGGCGAGGTACACTGTTGCTGTTGTTGGCTGTTTTGCTGGAGGGTATACCGCTAGGAAGGTTTCTGGGAAATCTGCTGGTGCTGCTGGAGTCAGAAAACTGAGGTTCAGAGTGGTTGTCGTTACGTTGCCATGGATCCTCCTGCTTAGCCTCTAACCTCTGTGGCTCTCTACTGCTGCTGCTGCTACCGCTACTACTATGAGAGATGGATGAGGTAGGTTTAATCTTCCTGGGTAGACTAGAGTGGACTATGGAGTGGGCCTGTGGAAGTTGCGAGGAACTGAGAGAGTGAGTTTTTGTTATTTTGGACGTGAATCTAAGGGAGCCTTTGGCTGATTCAGGGGATGGGGGGCACTTACTCAAAGATAGCTTGCTTGAGGCAGCACTATCACTGTCTAATTCAGAAAAACTAAACCCACTGTCATTTAAGGAGTTCTTGGCATCTCTAGGTGAGGATGCACAATGGAACATATCCAGGGAATCAAAGTAAAAGGTGGCCTCTGGTCCCATGTGTTTGGCCTGAGGAAGGAAGACATCCGTAGAATGAGCCCCTTCGCTCTCCAGGGTGCAAACACTGACCTCACTCAGCCAAGAGCTAATAGATGAACCCCTGCTATCCATGGCTCCTTCCTGGAGGGGTGTGGCCACAGCGATGTTCACCTCTGATCCTCCCATCGCTGACGTGTAGGCGTCAAATTCATCGTTTATGCTGCTGATGATGCTGACAGGTCGAGAGCCCGAGGCCAGGGCTTGCAGGGAGCAGTCACTGTTGAAGCTAATAATGCTGGTTGGCCGCCCCTGATCTACAATACTTCCTATAGAAAGCTCCTCAACCACAGTGAACACAAGCTCATCCTCTCCGTTTAGTTCTACAGGCTGCTGCAAGGTGACAGTGGCTCTGAGGATGTCCCGATCCAGACACCTCTCCCTCAAGGTGGAGCGCACCTGACACACCTCCACTGGAGCTCTGGGCAAAGGAGAAGTGCAAGGATCCCTCCTTTTCACGGCTTGGTGGCTCATTCCCACAGGCGGCAATCTGGTGCTGGATCTTTCTTCATTATCTGCATTTTCTCTCTGCTCTGGCGGAGGTGGAGCAGGCCTTGGCAGGGCTTTTTTGTTGAAGAAGACCTTCTCCCGTACTACAGGCTCGGAGTTTGGCTCTGCAATGGTTGATAGTTTGTTTGAACTGATCTGGCTTTCAGAACCCAAGACCTTCTCACCATCAGCGCTAGTTCTGCATACGTTTTGGACACTCTCCGGCGGTACCCTGTCTGCAGGTATGCATTGCCTCTTGGTTGTGTCAAGTTTAGATTTATTAGTGGGACTGCCAGATGGTTGTATGGTGACATGTTTGGGAGACTGTTTGGGTGAGAGGTCCTCTGGGTTGTAAGAAATATTTGCTACAGTCTTTGGTGAAACAGCGCCTTGGCTCTCCTTAGATTTGTCAGTCTTGGGGCTGGGCTGGCTTCGCTTGCCCTCTCCAACAAATGCAGTGGGTTCTTCACTGCCGTCTATACACTCCAGCCTCTCCTGCAGCTCAGCAAATGTGTTGCATTTGAAGAAATGGTCTCTGTCCAGAGGACCATCTTTAACAGACCTCCTCTTATTTAGTGAGGGGATGATTGGAACAAAGGCAGGGGGGCCTTCATTGTCACTTAGCTCTCTGTCTGAGATTGCAGTTCCCCCCGGCCCCACGTAAATGACAGTATCACAGGACTGTTCGCTACTGGAGGAGTAGTCCGGGTCACTCAACAGAGAGGGCAGCTCTGGGTCAAGAGCTACCGTCCGAGGGTGGAAAGGCCTGAGGTGAGGGGGCCGTCGGATCCTCCCTTCCTCACAAGAGCTCTCCCCTCCGGATGAACTGGATGCGTACTGCAAGGCAGAGTTGAAGACATTAGTCTCTTTGGATTTAAACACAATCTCATTGGCGTATAACAGTAATGTAATTCCATCCTCTCGAAGTATAAATGAAACAATCCTGTCATTTTTACAAACCAATTTTAACCTTGGCGATTTAACTTGAATTTGCTTCTTAGCAAATTCAAAGTGAACTAAATCACAGGGCTATGAAATTACTAGTCGATATTTATCTTAAGGTTAAAAGTGCACGTCAATAGTCAGTCAGAAATTAATGTCAACAATATGAATTGCTATATGTGGACTGCACTGTAATCATGCCAGCGACCAATACCAAATAAATACATGCTGTCATTCCACCTAATTATCTGGAGCATATATTTCCCTAATCCGAAGGAATGCATTAGACACTTCCTCAGGCGCTGGTATTGATTACATGATAATGTGTTGAGGAGCCGAGATGAACTAGCTCTGAGTTACCATGCTAATAACCTTTCATTTGCAGAAGCATTCACACATTCATTTGTTTGATCGCTCCAAAATTGCATGACCAAGAAAAATGGAAAAGGCTTAAGTCCCGGCATGAAATATGATCACTGTCATAAAAGTTGCACGTGCACATTAGGAATGTAATTGCCATAACTGCAACAGTTAAAATAATGTTGAATATCAATTACTTTGCATTTTCATTAACATATCATCATTACCGTAACATTAAATGGGGAACAGTTGTTACAGGATTCATTATTTAGAGTTATCTTAATTCAAACGTCTAACTGATTGTTGTTTCACAAATGTACCATTTTGCCGTCGCTTGATTATCATAGATGTTTATGACTGCATATGTTAAACCAGATTTATCAGTGCTGAGCGGATCATCAGTGTACCTTGGATTTCTTCTTCCTCATGCGGTGGATCCGCGATGCCAGCTGGATGGTGGTGAGCGAGTCGGCGTAGTTAGCAGGGGAGTCGGAGATGTGGGCGATCATGGTCGTTCTGCAGTTGATGTTGCCAAGGGACTCCCTTAACAGCATTGTCAGTTTGCTGTCCCTGGGGAGGGGAAGCGTTTAACATCATTATCAGCAAACAGCGCGATCACAATAATAGGTTGTTGTCATGATTCCAGAAGGAGCCATTTTGAATCCTCTGAGCTGAAAAATAGTCCCAAATGAATGAGTAATTAATCTTCTCAAGCCCGAGGAACTCCAACAAAAGCCTGTGTTAGACCAGTAAAAGCTGTAATAAGAGGCTAAACAAACGGAATAAATGGTCACACGCAAACCTGCAAGACTGATGACACATCCAGCGACAATTACTTTAGCTCACAGACGCTGAAACCCAGTTAAAGTTTAATGTGGACTTTCTTACCTGTAGGGAACATGCTTCGCTCCGTTTGTTAAAGCCATGATGACATTTCCCAGAGCGTTCAGAGACAGACACTGGCCTCCCCCTCCCTCCCTGCTCTTGCTCAGGACCTTTTCGCAACTTCCCAGGTCGATGAGGTGCAGCCTGCTCCGTCCACCGGACACTGAGCCAACAACAGAAGAAGAAGCACCAGATGAGCAGATTGCAAAGTATCCCCCAACTCGGCTTCTCACACTAAGTGTGCCATAATGACAGGAGTGGCCACTACACTGGGGCCTGTCAGAGCTGTCTGATTTGTAGACGAACAGGATTCTCACTGTGAGAACATTCACAAAGCAGCCAGACTCCCACCAGATGTTCAAACTGTGGTGACAAGGAGGCTCCATTGGTTGGTCACATAAGAAAATAAAAGAACCCACATGATAATCAGAAACACATATGCGGTTTCCCTACTTGTGAATTAAAATGCATCTTGTGAGAACTGGCTGTCATACTGAAAATCATATATTTGATGCTAAAAACAGCCAAAACAGAAAAATGTATATTATCCTTATATTATCTCTGACATTTAATTTTATATAAATCTACATATTTTCTTTTTCTATTATTTTCAATATATTTCTTGATTTTAAATGTTCCATAAATCTCCTGTTGGAGATTGGAGAATAGTTCACAGCAATGCAGTTGTAGATGTAGTAATGCAAGCACTAACTTCCGCCCTTGCCACTCTTCTCCATGCGGTACTGGTAAATGTGCAGAGTGAAAAGCATGTGGGAGTTGCGTCGGTCCTCCTCATCTGCACTTGGTCTACTGGTGCTGCGCGCGGCGATGGCCGCGTCCAGGTAGAAGGCGGCCTTCTCAGCTGTCGGGGCGCGGAGCTCGCTCTGATTCTGGAGCTGGACGGGGGGGAGGTAGAGACAGGAAACAGGGTTAGGGCAAGCTGAGGAGACCACACGGGGCTTTAGAAAACGGTGAGATGTGAAAAGCGTGGAGAGGAAGGAGTACGAGAAGGGAGCCTGTTAATTGGACCTCAACACACATTTCTTGCCCATTAGATTGGGTCTCGGGGGCAATTAAAACAGCAGATATGCGCATGGAGGGAGGAGGATTAGGAGAGGTAGTGGTACGGCAGGAGGCAGGGGCACTTCCCCTGCCGTGGATGTGATGATGGTGGTAGGGGAGACACAGAAAGAGAGGAGGAGAAAGGGGGAGGTAGAAAAGAGAGAGAAACAGCAGGAGGCATCATGAAGGGAGCCGACACGTGGCTGCTGAGAGGAAAAGCATGAAGGAGCCTCACAGAAGTGCAGGCTTTGAAGTACGAGTCCACATAGATCCCCAAAAACAACATCTGACAGCAACACCTGTGAGTGCCTTCAAACCTACAGCCTGCCACCATCCCCCAATAATGCTTCCATTGTGCTGCAGAGGACTCGCACTAACACACGGGTAATAGATGTTGATGGATGCTGACAGCCGAGTCAATACAAAGGTAAGGAAAAAGCCATCAATACCACAGATGGCTTTGGTGGAAATATAAAGCGAGGATTTCACAGGCAGGTAGAGTCCAGGGAGATAAAAACACACATGCACACACAGGATAAAGTCAAACGTCTTTGGGAGAGGAAGAGGTAGATCATACACAGAAAAAGATCAATAACGAGACGGGCTCCTACTTTATAACCTGCAGGGAGAATGAAAGAATCAGCAGACAAGGAAAAACAGGAGAGGAAGAACGCTTCCAACCTGAGTGCCACAGATGGGATCCTCTCTCAGGTGGATACCCAGGGACTGGCCCTCCTGCAGGCTGCTGCTCGACACCTCGGACAGCAGGTCCTTCAGCTCCTCGTCTTTCCCGAAGATTTCCACGGCGGACACTCGGATGGAGAAGCGCGTGCCCGTCTTCTCCTTGCGCTCGTTGATGAGCTTGAAGAGCCAGGAAATGGCGCAGGGCACGATGCCGAGGTTCTGAGTGGAGCTGTCTTTGCCAATCATGGTGTATGTCTTTCCTGCGGACGCGTGAACAAAGACAGAGAGACGGGCATGTAAATGGATGTGCTGGGGAGCGCAGTTAGCGCTGGCTCGCTCCAGTATGTTTAAATTAAAATGACTTTTTTGATCAAGCTGTTTGGAATGACGACAAAAGAGTAGGTGCAGGAATTGGTTATTTTCTGAGGCTTATTGTGTTTAACCACTGCTGATGGGAAAAAATAATTAATAACGGTTGAGGTGGGGGTTCGGAGGTAATATTCAGTGCATCGCCAAATTGAAATCAAATGCTTATGAAAGGGCTTATAGCAGTAGCAGCAGTAATGGTGTGCAGAAATACAGCTCCTGCTTGCATGAGGGGAGCAGGCCCCTTGGCCTAAGAACACTGGTCAGGCCAATTACTAAGATTTTAATTACAAACTGAGCCCTGAAGCCTGGATGCAGCACTTTATCCCTCAACACCCCCACCCCCCCAGACTCACATCCCATTCCTTTTCCTCCAATCCCCCATTCCTTGACTCACCCCAGTGCACCGCTAAGCCAATTGTGGACATCAAGTGTAGCTAACAAAGAGCAATGAGAGGTTTCCACGGCTACTAACAAAGCCTCTTGTCTAATCTCTTGCCAGTGGAGGAGCTTACCGAGCTTGACTTGGCCGAAGCAGAAGATGCAGCCGTCTGCGCCGTTCACCACCGACTGGATGACCTCCGCGACGGTCCCTGAGCACACCTCAGCCTGTGGAAAACACACAGAGACGTGCGCCCTCGCACTCAATTATCCATTCAGCCTCATCCGGTGAATACCGTACAACAGGACGACATGGGAACAATGAATCCTAACTGCTGATGTATTAACCAAACAGCTATTTACTGGCTACACCAAATCACCTTAATGGTTTCAGTATTTTACATCACACTGGATTGTGTGTGCGCGCTGCAACGTGGAGCTCATTTTTGCAATCTGTCTCAGCATGGGTCCTCTGGGGCCGGACTGCTGGAGGGAGAGGCCCTTTCCCCATACATCACCCAGCAAACAAGGCCTCTTACAGCAAAGCAGCTTGCTGTTACCGTTAGCCACCAGCAGTGCCGTCCCAGCGGTGCAATCTAGCAGCTTGGCCTCGGCACTGTGGCGGCAAGACTTAGGCTTTCGCTACCAGCAGATCACTGGGCAAAATACTTGCTCCGAGTAGGTGGGAAGATAGAAGATCTGAGGCGCTCGCCACTCCACAAACACTGTCCCGCATAGTGATGACGATCTCCTCTGCCCTTGGCTATTTAGAGCTTACTGCACCACGGGGAAATGAGTGAAATATCTGACCTCAGGTTTTTCAAAACATTTTTGGAGGGCTGACAAACCACGCTGTAAAAAGTGCTGTTTGTTTAATGCTGTGGGGAGAGCACGGCTGGCGTGCACCCACAGTTCCGGCAGAGTAAACATGTATATGACCTTTGTCTTAGTTCGTAGTGGGTATGTCTGCTGTGAGCTGCAGAGGCCTGAGGTTAGATATAGCTGTTCTATGAAAGGAGAGGTTAGATATAACTGGCGTGGATTCAAATCATTCCCCAGGGGCCTTAAAAAGCCCAGCTGCTAGAGCCACACTGGTACAGACGCCCTTTGACCCAAGACAAGCATGTCTCCTCTAAGCCCCCGGCCACACCCTGCCGCAGCAGAGAGGAGTCCCTTTGCCCTTGAGATGCTGAACTCCCAACACACACACACACAGGCCCTTACTTGTGAGGCATCCTGGGTAAAAACAGCATCGAAGGCGAATATCTTTGGGACGGCCACAGTGGCAGATCGCCTGTGTCCTGAACTGGAGTGCGGCGGGCTGGATGCGGGATCGTAGAGGGTCAGCTGCTTCTTCCTACTGTCCACTTTCAAAAAGGACTGAGACTCGGAGGAGTCCCCCGCCTCCAGGGACGGACAGATACGCATCATCACCTTCACCTGAAGAGAAGAGGAGTGGGATTAAAAAGCGAGAAGTGGAAAATGGGAATGCATTGGTCTGGTCGAGCACATGAGAGGGAGAAAAAAGAAAGAAAATCACCTCATACTTAACAGCTATTACTCAAGGAGAAATGCACCATGGGTATTCTGAGCAGAGGTTAGGATCCAAACTGTGAGCCTGCCTCAGCATTGTGCATTAACGTCACGACCACTATGTCAGAGTTGATGGACATGGGGGGTTGCCATGGAAACACTGGGCCTTGCATTGACTTGACAAACTCAGCGGGTCGACACATTGTCTAATGGTGTCAGCGAGGCAGCAAGGTGCAAGCCGAAAGTCATAGCAGAAAATGGTGGACATTAATGTGTGCGAGGCGCCGTGCTGTGAGGATTATCCCTGGAGTGGGTTGTTTTTCTGGACCAGGTGCGCCTAGCCAGCATGGGAGAGCAGGAGCATATGGCCCCCTCCCTTACTCTCATCCCACACGCCCACTCACTCACTCTTCCTCCTTCTCCTACCCGACCCCCCCTCCCACCACCACTTGGAAACTGGCCCCGCCGCATTAAGAAACTCGAAACTCTCCCTGTTGCATTCTGGGGCTTGACATTCATGGGGTGGGCTTACAGTCTTCACACATTCCACAGGTCGTGGTTGCAGTTCATCAGGCCCGCACTGATACGATAACTAGGATGACGGCTTAAGTCTAAAAGGTGTTGATTGGGCAGCGCCCAGACAAGCCTGTTCGTGTCTCACGTTGTAGCCATGGTTGCAGAGGTGAAGTCATTCAAGGCACCCCACCCCCTTTCTCTGTAACAGCAAATTTCACCTCTACCTGAATCCACCTCGCTCCTCTGCGTGTGGCTGGTGTGGGCGCGGTGGTCAATATGACACCACTATTAACAATGACCTTCTTTAGAAACCCTGACGACTCTATACTACTTTACAATCTCATGGTCAGATATACCCCAGCACGAGGCACAGTAGAAATACATCTCAGACTGACAGGAGACATAAACGGCTCTTGGGATATGTATAGCGGCCTTTGGAGTCCCTGTCATCCCCCTGAGTGTTTAGTGTTACGCCTCCCATAATATCAAGGGAACAGCTTCGATGTCCTGCAGTGTATATGATAGGGAACTCAATCCCAAAACATTTCAAAACCTCCTGAAAAAGTCCATGTGATGCCTCACAGGCATTGAAATAAAAGCCTTAAAATACAGCTAACTCCCTTCCCCTTTCTGACAGATGACTGTTTGGCTCAGCTGGGGGACTGCACTGTCTTCACTCCCACACAAAAGGTCCATTCTTCCGCCGACGAGTATATAAATATTGCTACAGATCCAGACTCCCGCACGCACCGAAGCAATGCCCCTGGAAATTCTTTTCTTTCAGCCGATGAATTCATCTTGGATTCCTGAGGCCAAGTGCAAACTCTCTTTAAACTCCGCAGGGGGCTGTTATCCTGACTGACGGGTGCATATGTTGAGTAAATTACGTTTGCCGTGATATTTAAACTGCGCTCCCACATTTGCGGAGTTGCCGTCGAGCAGACAGAGGCTACCAAGCGAACTCATGTCTCGGTTTTATTTATGTTGGCAGAGATCAGACACCGGAGGCCGGGGAGGATTGGCTTCAGTATTTTCACACTTCAGACTACGTGCTAATGGTCGCTGTTTCCCTGTCCCCTGATCCCCCCACTAAGTCCATTAGTGTGGCTTGGCATTCCTCCATCCACTCAACTGTCAATGCCTGAGGAGACAGGTCCAGGTCGAAAGTGGAGGGGTGGAGGTGACCCACATTTGAGTTGATGGAAACAAGACGTTCACTCAAGTCGTGCACAATCGGATCATGTGAATTAATACGAAACAGACACAGGAAAACCCAAAACCCAAGCAGGCTCTGCTGAAAATGTGATTCCTCAAGTAAGAGACGAAGAAACAGAGAAAACCTGAAACTCAGTTCTGGTCTGGAACAACATCATAAATCTTGATTCCCCTTTGTGATGCACAGTAAACCTCAGGTGTGGGGACGCTTGTTAATGACACAGCCTTTTTTTAATAGGACATCCGTGTGTCAATGGGAGATTTACAGTATGTGGCCGTCTAGGTAGCTGGCAACAGAAGCCAGCACTTCCTATCCAGGTGGGATCTAATCTTGTTCGGGGGGGGGGGACTTCTTCTGCTTTATAAATACAGGACGCCGGCCCTGACAAACAATACCCAATAAACCACAAAGGAAGAGCAATGTGTTTATACAGCTTTGTTTAATGACCGTCTTATTGCTGCCAGCCTGACTTTGGTCGTCACAGGCTGTATACCTTAAAGGGAATTAGAAATCCTGCCACTGAGGGGACCGCAGATTTGAGAATTATAGTTTTCACTGTCTTTCTTTAATCAGGCGGAGGAAGCTGGTCGTGCAAACTCCCAGAATTCATGACATTCCGGCAGGCTTATCTGACTATATCTGCGCCGACTGTACCAGACGGCACGCTGCTTCAGGGCCACTGTGCCGCCACAATGCATTCCCCCCTTCAATAAGGGCCTGTCTGTTTCTGTATGTGTGTGTGTGTGTCACATGTATTCACCATGGTTTATGTGTACTTTACAGGCATTAAAAGCCTTGAGGCTTAGACTACATGCCGGCTCTCACCTTTCCCATCCCTGGGTTCTCTTTTACTTTGGACACAGCTCGGAGCAGGCATGGCGGGGCGGGGGGCGGCGAGACCTGCAGGATTCCACTGAAGTTGGTGGGGTAGATGGAGGGCTCCTGTGGGTGGAGCAGCGAGGGCTGGTGCTTCTTGCGCTTGGAGGACAGATTCAGCTTCTGAGCTGCCCTGGAAGACAAATGGAAAAAAATGGAGATTGAAGCCAAACATAGCAAACAAGGCCATGCTCACGTGTAAACAAATTGCTTTCAGCTCGAGTGTTGTTTCCCAGTGTGGTACACAAAAGCTTAATTGTATACCTTGACATTTGTAAGGGTGAGGAGAAATCACGGGCCGTAATATAAAGGTCACCAAGCTCCTGTTAGTCTGCCAAAGTAAACAAAGTCAGCAGGAGAGCGCCACTACGCCACTCCCACCCTTTGTTCACTTTCAATATCCAACTCCTGAACTCGACAAACGAGGTAATGATTCAGCCCACCAACTACACCTGGAACCAGTGCACTTCTGCCCCACATGGATATTTTAAACAGAAACCACAAATCCATAATATAAAAAAATAATAATAACGGCCTGTGACTGTCAGGGACCATGTGTAGGCTGTTACAGCAGGAAGGGCAGAGCGGGAGCATGAATTTATCTTGCTCAAACACAAAAAACTGTCACTGACATGACAGGCGGGGGCTGCTGAAGCAAGGCCTCCTGGGATATAGTCATGTCCATTTCTGCAAGTACAACTAAGCAATTATGACAGAGTGCGTTCCCGCATCGTTGAAATCAAAGCCGGAGCACGGTACGGTGCGTCTGGGGTTTTGATCCTTTACATTAAATGAGGTGGACAGAGAGGCGGGCAGGTGAACCCAGCTCCCTCCTCTACCTTAGTGGAATCTTAATGGACAAATAGCTCTTATCCCTCTGTTGTAACAGGATCCAGCTCTCTGAAAGTCCTCTAATTAAAATCCACTGTCATCCCGGCCGAGTGTCTCCCAGATACAGCACTGAGGAGACATAGATTGGCCGCAGGGCCAAAAGAGTCTGGCACATTCTGTCTAGATTCCTGCAGCTAAAAGGGCAGCACCAATATTCCTGCCTGGCCTGCGGGGAATCGAGCCAGACGCCGAGTACTTCCAGGTATGGCATCGGCCTGGATCAGCTAACACTGTACCTCAGCTGGAAATTCAAGGTCAGGGAGAGAAAGTAATACGCCAAGGACATCCAATAAACTCAAGCTTCGAGCAGTGGGGATTCAGAGAAATGCATTCAAGGCATAGCTGTGATTGCCAGCATGAAGGAAAACAGTGGCACGGGGAGTGAATGAAAATCGCAGGGAGAAATTAAAAGAGGAAAAATCTGCAGAGCGAAGGGATTTTGGGAGAAGTGAAACAAGCGCGGCAAATGAGAAAGAGGGAGGGAGCGAATAAAAAGTGCAGACCCATGTGCATCCTGGTGAGCAGTATTTTCCTAAGAGGTCAGCCCAAGCTCATTAGTCCTGCGCCGGGCTCCTCTGGACAGCACTGGGTGGGCTACAGCCAAAACACAACCCTGGCTGCCCCCTCCTCCCCTCCCCTCCTCTCCGTCTCTCTCTCACCGCATCCTAGAATGACAGCCACAGCCACTCCTCTCCTCAGCAGTCCCCTCTCTCAACTGTACGCCCCCTGCAGCGACAGCCCAAGAGCACAATCAGGGAACACACTACCGGCTGATGGAATAATTATTGCAACCAAGGGGGCTACAGGAGAAGGCTCTCCCCGGGGAGCTGCCCATGTGTGATAGCATGCGAGACGGATCGTGTGACGGGGAGGAAGAAAAATGAGATGGAATAGATGAATGTGAGATGGAGAGGAGGAAAAGGGGGGAAACTATGCCAGAGCACACGTGGTTGCATGTGTGTGTGTGTGTATGCACATTTATGAGAGATATCCACAGCACGTTCATTCAAGATAGATGCGCCCTGTCGCTCCGTCTCCGTCTCACTCCCTCTTTCCTCACCCCACTCTCTCTCTCTCTTCCTTTTCCTGCACAGACATAAATCAGGCACCAGGTAGCGGGAGTCACCATAACACACAACATATGGAGGAACAGAGGCGGCACTGCGCCGATTTATAATTGTCTTGGCCAGTGAGTGCTCACAAGCGAAAGCTGCGCTTGTAACCTTGAGATTTAATTTGTGCCGCACAATGGTGCACATGTGTTCTTCAGTGGAAGGTGAGAAAAAAGCAAACCATCCCCTTTTTTTTCTTCACCACAAGCACATGTACACAGGGAAATTAATTGCTTGTCACCTCCTCTCCCTCCCTCTTCCCTCCCTCGCTCTCTTGCTCTCTCTCTCTCTCTCTCTCTCCCTGCGTTTCCCGACCACGCGATCAGTCAATGGGAAATAGGCTGTGTGAGGAGAGGCTCAGATTTCTTCGACAACAGCTTGTCCACCTGTTCACTCCCCATCTCCACGCTAATGAAGCTGTTTACTTGCACAACTTAGTCTAAATGCACAGAGGAGGGGCGTGTGCACCAAGCCGAGGGTCTGCTCTGGCATCAGTGTTGAGTTTGTGCACAAAATATTCTCATGCAGTGTCTGGTGTGAGCATGCACCAGTGAGAAAATGCTGCACCGTTGTACTTACAGCTCTTTCCAATCCATTATCTAGTTTATGGTCATAGTCAAAAAAGAGACGACTGATGGAGTTCAACTTTGCGGTCAATGTCTGCGTTGCCACTGTTCTCCATTACTTGCACATTTGATCCGCTGGCACAGTCGGCGAAAGCACAGCACAAGGCGGGGCGGCTCTCTAGTTGGGGCACAGGGGTCCTTTTTGCTCCGATCGCAATCATCGAGGTTCCACTTGATTTCACAGACGTTTGTGAGAAGCTGGAGGGGTGGGGGGGTGATGAGGAGGAGGGGGCGTGGGCGCCATAGTAACCAGAATGGAAGAAGTGCCAGGTGGGGCAGGGTGGAGGTGGGCAGGCAGGATGGGTATCCTGCAGGAGAAAAGTGGTAGGACCACAGCGAGACGGAGGCGTGCAGGTATAGTCCGGAGAGCTTCTCAGGAGGAGGCAGACAAGAGGAGGCGAGCATGAGAAAGAGAATCTCCTCAGCTCAAAGCACCTTCAACTCTTTCCATCCCTCCTCACCGGCAAAAGTTCAGCGTGACTTCAGAGACGCAAAAAACCCGGCAGCAGCTTCCTCTCCCAGCTCTCTGCCGCTTCTTTCATTTCATCCATTCATCCCACAGGCTGCACAGTTTTCCTCTCATTTGGTTAATCCACTGTGGCTGCAGGTCCCGATGCCCAGGTCCTTCCCAGAGTCTGCGCTGCTCTCAGGCAGAAGGTGGGTGGGGGGGGAGAGAATCAACACGCCTGGCTAGCCTGGAAAATTTCCTTGGGTGGCTGAGAACGAGGAGAATTCCTACTCCGGTTCCGCCTCTCGGTCCCTCTCCTGCTATCGGTGAAATGCTGGCAGCTGTCCTGCCGTGTTTCTCCCTCTCTCCTCTCTCTCCCTCTCTCTGCCTCGCTCTCAATCTGACTCCTTTACACACACACACAATCTGACACACACACACACAGACTCCCTCCTCTCCCTCTCTCTCTCTCTCTCTCTCTTTCTTTCCACAGCCCAGCCCCTTTTCCCTCTGACTGCCAGACGAGGTGTCAGTGCTCGATTGCTGGCTGCTTGCGGCGCAATTTGCAAGTATTCTCTTTTCTCTCTCAACCCACATGTACACACACACACACACAGTCTCAAACCCCAGCACACACATGTGCACCCCACCAACACGTCACATGAATACTTAATGCACACAGGAGCCCTCTCTTCTTTTAGGGTCCCACACTTCAAACAGATTTGGTTAGTATGCATACAGTGCATGCATGTATGAGTGTGTGTGTGTGTGTGTGTGTGTATATGTGTGTGTACACTTTTTTTTGCCTTTGTTAAAGAATGTAATTAGCCAGATGAATGAGAGTGTTGTTAATCATAAGGAGTGACACACAGATAAGGAAGGATATACTTAAGAGCAGAAAGATGGATTGCCTGAATGAGCGATGCTTGGACTCAATTGGGAAGCTGTGAGATTGAAAAAAAAAAAAAAAAAAAGAGTGTGAGCGAGAGGAAAGAGAGGGCAGACAACGAACAGATGACGTGAGAAAGGCAGATTTATGCCGGCCAACGAGACAGAGTGCAGCAAGTCAACGGTCAAGGGTAAAAAAGGGGAATGAAAGCATGCGAGTGGGCGAGCGACCGGGGTGAGAGTACCCTGTATTCCCTGGGCTGCCAATTTACCAGTAAGCCCTCTCAGCCCCCGACCAGCCAGTCTTGTTTGAAAGGCTCCGGCGTTGGCTGCAGAGTGCCTCCTACAACACGTCTGCAGACAGAGTGGGTGTGAGACTTGCCAGATGAAAGTGCATTCAGCACAGCTCTCTCTCTCTCTCTCTCTCTCTCTCTCTGCCTCTCTCCCTCTGACATAGTGCCCCATATATGAACTCTGCTGGATTAAATTTAGAGTAAAAGAAAAAAAAAAAAACAAGCACCCTGCACTAAAATAAAAAGCCATTTCTGCCGATCTATTTGAAGGAAGCAGCCGGGAATGTCGTATAACCTTTATCTCCCCCCCTGCCACAGCGAGCTCACCTCTGCTTTTCTGCAGCGCGTCGAAATTAATTCGCCTGAGGTGGCGATTTTCAGGAGCACGGAGGTTTGACCACAGAATCTCATGAGAAGGAGACGATACTAATTTGGACATTTGCTCATTGGTCTTATGGCCACTGCAAGTGTTATACATCAAAATGAAGTAATGACAGAGGACCGCCACAGTTGGAACCGTCCTGATAGCCTTTCAGCTCCATCACTGTCTCCTTATGAACAGACCTCAGAGACAGATAATGACTGCCATATATATAAATGAGCCGCAGCGAGACAGATGTAAAATCAAAGACGATTAAAATAAAAAGCGTTGCCCTGGCGCCTTTGTTTCCAGTGAGGACATCCAGGATTTGTCCTCGCATTCAGAGGGGGAGACAGAGAGGGAGTGGAGGAGGAGAGGTGGTCAATGACTGGAGGACAGAGAGCCTGGAGAAGCTGCGTGGCTGCTGCTTTCAGAGCTCCACGTCGGCCTCCTGTCAATAACCGCTCTGGCCTTCTATTCGAGCTTTGTCAAATCAACAAAAGAAATTCCTCTGGCCCCAGAGAATCATTAGCTGGTGGACCAATTAGCTTGTTTGTGTGAATTTGTCCTCCGGCTACACCTCTTTAGGTAGCTACTTCCTGTGGCTAATTACCACATTTACCACATTTGCTATCCTGGACGTTTTCTTTCTGTGTTTCTCCTTTTTTTCCCTTCCCCTCTGCAGACAAGATAAGGATGCCCTGTCCATTCATGCAGGAATCAGATCACCGGCTCTGATATCACACTGTCTTCCCTCGTGCTGTTGCTGATTAGCGGGCCGGCGTCGCTCTTCATGAATGGAGGTGGGAATACTGGGCTCCAGCCAGCCTCGACACCATGCCGTGATAATGACTTCAGCAACAATGAGCCGGGCTCGCTCGCTGCTGGAGGCATTCAAAACGTATCCTGAGCTCAGTAGTGGAGGCATGCGAGATGGTTTTTGAGGGCATGCAGCGTGCGCACGGAGCCGTGCTGTTGTTGTTGAGCGCTCGACAGACTGTCGGGCCCCAAAAGTGCCGATGCATCAGATGTTGATGATTGATTGGCCAGGAGGTGCGTTGGCCTATCAGGTGAGGTGCTGTGTTTTTGAGTCAAAAGCTAATCAATAGGAAACCTCCCCAGAGTTCAAATCAGTACACACTGTCTTATTGACGCGCTGCCCTTGACACCATCAAACAACCCTTTGCCCCTCAGGTGTGGGGGGAATTACATAAATCTTCCAACTGAGCTTCATTCGAGAAGAAATAGAGACTTGGATCGGTTAAAGGAAGAGGAGCAGGCTAATGGTCAGACTCCACAGAGCAGACGGACATTGCTTCCTGTTATTTTATTCTTCAACTTCAATCTTCATTTTCAACGCTGGCCTCGCTGGCTGTGTGCCCAGGTCACTGGTCGAGGCACCGCCAAGACTCACTGGTGATTAAGTGACCATGACATCAGCCTTTGAACACACACACACACATTCATATCATGCACACACAGAGAAGAGGAGATGATGTCATACTTTGCCAACCAGCCCTGGCATCAAGAAGGCCCACCCAGACAAGATTTACTAGCGAGGTCAGGATGCTGATCATTAAGTATGAGACAAAAGCCCGCACGCCATAAAACCCTTCTTCCCAGAGTCGACCACAGCAGCTATATCTCAGTGGGACTGTTTGCTGTGGGTGTCAGCATCCCTCAGATGTATGGCCTTCCACATATAAATATATGCATTACCCCAACACTAAAAGCCAAAGGGGTCACGTAGGGTGGGCTCTTGGAATAACCACAGAAATAAGCAGATTCAGGTCACCTGATGCACAGCATTAGACACATGGGGACAATAACGGAGGAACGGTCTGACACACGCATGAAAAAGTGGATCCCGGCCTCCTGTGTGGCGCTGGGGATTAGTCTGGTAATGAGTCTGTCTCCTTTCCAAAGTCTCCCTGCAATCAAGGGACCGCTCGGATAAACATTCATTTAGTTTTTCTCACTTCCTCTCTTTTATTCTAAATCACTCAAAACAATGAACGTCTGAAGCCGCAGAACCATGTGAGAGTGGGAACCCGGTTCAGTAAAGGTCTTTTGACTGGTGGCCACATGTCTATGCTCTTTTAGAGCCTTTAAAAGGGAGACACCTAAAAATAATGTAGATAGATTGCTGATTCAACAGGCACCGATCACATGACCCCCCCCCCCTTCCCCAGTGTGCAGTCTGGTTATCTCGCCAATAAAAACCCACATCTCTCCAGTTGTTTAAAAAAAAAGAAAAAACATCAGCAGCATGAGACACATTAAAATGGAGGAGAGAAGTAACAGGCTTATCTGGCTGTCAGCTGAATCTTATCAATCGAAGGCTCTGAGGCTCTGAAGCCTTCACCTGCACAGAAGCCAGTCTACGTACTGTGCAGTTTTAATGACAGTCTGAAGGAAGACCTCCCCTCTCTTGTGTCAGTTTGCACAGCGGCAGCGTACAGGAAGTGGCCGAACACCTCCAGGCTAGGATTTGCACGCATTCTATAAATCCTCCGAAATAGATAAACGGCTCTGCCAAGCTAAAGCAAGCAGCAATGAATGTGATGTCCAGTTAGCTGAGCAATATCTCACTTGGCACGTTTCACACACATTCAGCCAAGGCCTTTTAGTGAAGCTCTTTGTTCCCATAAGGTGTTCGACAAGCCTTTTGTTCCTGTAGTGCCTGGCCTTGGACACAGAATACCAAATGGGGCATCATTTGTGTGCTGACTGCTGACAACCCAAGGCTGCACACACAACTCCTCTGCACCAATCTCTGGCAAATCAGGTGAGGCCAAATGGGGAATCAAGATTCCAGAGGAAAAAACGATAGGAAGCTAAGTTGTCATCGTCTTGTCACGATTAGAGCTCATGTGTGGCTCTCGGCAGCGCAGAGTTGAAAATGGAGGTGAGAAAGATTAGAAATCAATGAGATCTTCAACAAGCAGAAGATGCAGGCGAGACAGAAGGGGGGGGGGGGGGAGCAACGAGAGTCCTGTCTTCGATCAGCGACTCTGGCTCTGTGCCAGTGAAGCGGCGTCCACGAGGAGGTAAATCATTTTCTGCCTGAGAAAGAAACAGGGGGAAAAAAATGATTGTAGGGGCCGCTCTGCCACAGCCAGCTTGAAGTTGCTTCATTCCCAAAGATGGGAATCCCCAGTCGGCCAAGAATAAATGGAACAGTTGGCGCAAAAAAGAAAAAAACTCATCAATATTCAAGGAAACCTGGTTTGTTGCGACAGCACATCAGGGGAAAGCAACAGTGTATTCAAGCACTGGCTTGTATCAACACAGAGGTAAAATGAACTTCTTTGTTCATTTTATTCTGCCTATCAAGGGAACCACGTTAAGCAGGTTTATCTTCTGCGCTTCTGGACGTCACATCGGGATAAACAGACGCGTGCCAGCAGACCCCTCACTCCCCCCTGGGACTGTGCAGAGTGGGTGCTGTGCGCCTGTGCCCCAGTTAACCCCTTAATGATGGAGGAGGGATTATTTCTGGCAGGGAAATGATCCACAGTGGGTGACAAACCCTTCTTGTGGTAAAACCACCTTCCGGTGTTTTCATTTTTAAAGACCTACCCATAAAGCTTTGCGGTACCACACTCCCCCTGCACCCGAGTCACACCCCCACATACCCTCTGTGAAAGACCACAAAGCTCTCTTGCCAAGTTAGGGGCTTAAGGAGGGCTTAAGACATAAAAGGAAGGACATTTAGGGTAAAAGTTAAGGGCTATAACTCTATTTACAGTTCACTTTATTGTTCTTCCTAGCATTCATGATCACATCATGCTAATATGCCCTTAACTAGCAGGGCTCCTAGGTCTATGGTGGCGAACAAAGCACAGGGCTTTGGCTCCACAGGACCCATTTATCAGTAAATGAAATAAAGGGGCCAATTTATGGCCCCTGGAGGAAAGAGCTGAAAATACCTGCAATGACAATCAAAAGGTCCTCCAAGGAAAATCTCTGGCAATTGATTCTCACTTGTTTACAGGAGAATTCCTGAAATCTGCCGAGTTAGAATCGACACGAGGAAAAAGCGCTTTGCTATTACGTCAAAATTGGTCCAGACAGCAAAAAAAAAAAAAAAAGTCCAGGAAGAAAATTCACTTTTTCAGCTGATGGGTGACAGATGATAATGAAGACATGTTTTCCTCCTGCTCTGCCGACTCCCCACCTCTGGCACTGCTGACAAAGATTAACAGCTGCTTTCATCTCTTCCAGGGATTTTTTTTTTTCTTCACTCTGCTCCTCAGACACAGCTCCAGGTATTTCGGCTGCGCTGCTCTTCGTGGCTGCGCAGAGTCTGGAATAACTTCACACTCGCAAATACACATGTTGAACTCTGATTCACCCGCCATCCTACCCACACGTTCCCTTGAAAAACCTCAGGAAATTCTGTTCGGGGGGCCTGCCGAGACAGCGCTGCTGCTGCTGCCGCTGCAGACTGACTGAGTGACGTTTCCTGTCTCGGAAATCGTTTGGGCTCACAGTGGGTTATTAGACGTACGAGAGACAAACAGTGAACAATGTGAACACAGGAAGCCTCTGTGATCAGGTACAATGTCCTCTTAGATTAAAACATAAAGCCCTATAAGAACGGAGAACAACTTGAGAGCGTGATGAGTGTGGGAGAGACAGACGAGTGGGGGGGGGGGGGAAGCCAGC